>MU158799.1:691419-719732 GCA_015888305.1 Antheraea pernyi
TAAGAAGATAATAATGATGGATAAAATAATATACGACATATTATATAGAAGATTTGGCGCTTATGCCTTTATTGTAACTTGGACATGGAAGAAAATTGATTAAAGGATATATAAGAAATACCTATATTGACAACTTCAGAATTGGCTGTATGGATTAATTCCTTCGCCTGTCCTACTGGACGAATATTATTACTACAACTAACGAAATCTCTCAAAAGGAAAAAAGTGCCCGATTTTGAAACATTCTTCATTGGTGCTCTGCTTCTATTGGTCTTAGCGTGATGATATATAGCTTATAGCCTTCCTCGATAAATGAGCTAATTAAAACCGAAGGATTTTCTCAAATCGGAATGGTAATTCCTGAGATCCTAGCGTTCAACCAAACAAACAAACAAACTCTTCAGCTTTATATATTAGTATAGATTATCACTTGATTCTAATGTGTATCCATTACTTTTCCAAGTAATTAGACTTCATTTAATTCAATATCACCCAGAAATACCACCCATGGTGTCGTGTAAAATTAATTGAAAGTTGTGTCATGAGTTGCTATAAATTTCTTAATTTTCGTATAGTTATGTTTACTTACAAATTTGAGAGCCTTACCACCTTATGTACCCGCCTGTATTCGTTTCAAATTTATAATTAATTTCAATTTTCATTTAGACATAGATTTATTTTATGTTTATATAATTTGAAAAAAATAACCTAATGAAAACCTTTGATTATAGAATCCCTTTGACACAGGAACCCTAATAAAGTTCAAACTTTAAAAAATCAATGAACTATGGTCGAATGTCGACAACTGGGCGGCCACTAGTATGGTAATCAATGCTTGATCTCCAGTTTGAGTGCTCTCCAAATTTTATATTCTATATATATAAAACATGTCTAGTTATGAATGGTCTACGTTCGTACCAGGTCTTGAATTGCACGGGACTTTACATTTTCCTTGAAGTGTTACTATAAAGATACTTATATGAATCACAACAATTTATTATTAATGTAAAGACAGAATAATAAAAGACGAAATAGTTACATTATTTACCAATGACACGCATGGGTGCAATAAACCAGTGATTCCCAAAGTTTTAGACACTAACAGACAGACGAGTCAATGTCTTTTATAATACTCGTATGTATGGATTTAGACTTAAATACTTAAAAGAAGAAAACGGATACGTGTTTTTAAGATAAAAGATTAGATCAAATTTCATTAACTGTTTCACACTGTAATTACCAAGGCTTAATAATTCGTTTCTTTTAGGACGCCACGGATGATTTTTTACAATTGTAAAAAGTTCTATCGCTTCGTTCACCAATGACCACCGTGACGTCAAAAGAGAGACTGTCGTCGGTCATATATGGCGAACGTGGGAGATAAAGTGGGCCACGACTCGTCTAATAAAAACTTCCAATTACAGGACTCACTTCTTGGTTATCATAAAGAAAAATGAGGCATAGCTATAGGAATGAAGATAAGTGAAGAAAAGAAACTACAAACATTGAGTTATAATCGAAAATGCCACCTTCCGTCGGGTAGCCGCTGGTGTGGCATGGTGATAGCAATGCACAGCCCAGAAAAAGAAAGGGTGTCCATATCGTCTTATTTATCATTACCCACCCATAACGCCAAAGATTACTATGCCAGTAAAAAAAAAACAAAAGCATTTTCATGCAAACGATGTCGCGAGCACCGGCTAATATTTTCAATATTAAAATCCTTCTCATAAATGTACTCCATTAAAATAATCATAAAATCGGTCGTGTACTTTGTAAACAAATATAAGCAATACAACCAGATATACGATACACCACAATACAACGCAATGTAATAAAGTATAATAATATCCACTTTCAGCTGGATAATAGAATATACAGAACTATGCAAATCTAAACATTAAATAAACAGATTTAATGTCAAAGTTATATTAGCGCGTTTTAGAAACATTGGCCCGGGTTTCCCCTCAAAATAACTCAGTTGACCGCTAGACACGTGTATGTTTGTTATTCTGTTTATTAAAAAAAAAACAATGAAACCTTTTTGCAGGCTCCCTATTTGTTTTTCGTTTAGTATTTATTTGGAATAGAACCGAGAATTAATAAGAAGGATCGAATTGCAATTACAATCCTCGTTAGTCGTTCTCGGGTTATATAATCAACAATTTCTACAAGGGCTGAGCTGACACGATAAAATTACAATTAACAAAAAAATCTATCCATTTTCAATTCAGATGATACACATAATTCCCGTGTAATATAATTACAAACCAAAGTACATCAACATAATCCCATTAATTGATAAAACGTAAAATAATAATTAACTAGTGGGCGCCCAGTGGTCGACATTCGACCATAGAGTTCATTGATTTTTTAAAGTTTGAACTTTATTAGGGTTCTTTTGTCAACTTACTCCCATAATCAAAGGTTTTTATCATGGTTACTCAGTTATTATAATAATAGTTGTATGTTATAATATCATTGTTGAATGTTGAATGAAGAAGGGTAATTGGAACGTAAGAGTAAAACAATACATAGCAACCTCCTTTACAAACTTTTTTGAAGTCCTTTATTGACAGATGTCAAAATGTCTTTTTTATTTACATGAGTATATGTTGTGTAAAATTGAAGCATTAGTGTGAGTAATGCATATTTTAATTAATTTAATGTACTTCTAATGCATTTTATGTAAAATAAATAGCTTTCTGCACTTCTCCTCCATATAAACTTTAACTATGCCAAATTTCACGTTCATCCGTTCGCCCAATTCCGTTAAAAAGGGATACAAAATTTAGGCTTCACGTATTAATATATATGATGATGATACTGAATATAAAAGTATCTCTTTTGTGGATCATAGAAAAAGGAGGAGAAAAAATCACCAAGCAGTTTCACACGGGACAAACATTGATTTTTTTTTTTTCGAACTGACTACGCTATTGACCAAGCAAGGTCTTAACAGCTTCACCGGACTACTACAAACCTTGATATTTTGCGATTCGTGTTCATCAAGTGACAATGTCGACCGTTGAACCCAGACATTTATTGATAAAATAATATTATCTAAGAGTAACGAACTCTTAGATTTAGCATAAAGCGAATCGAACCGAAACCGGTCTTGACGAATGCATATATAGCGTAGTATCGCAATATTTATTAGTATAGAGGTCTCAACTTCAAAGTTCATAACTTGTTTATCCAGTTTTAAGAGTATTTTGGCCGAGTATAACGTACGTTTGATGAATGTACTAATACAAAACTTGTCAAGTAAGTTTGCAGTTATATATTTAAATTCAAATAGAGTTACAATACATGTTCTAATTAGAAATTCGAAAATAATAGTCTCCACGTCAACTTCACTGGCAACCTTCTACTGCCAGAAACATAATATGAAAAGCAATACAATAAAAACTGGAAATATTTTTAATGTTTTATCTTGAATGGAAAACAAAATTAGTTATATAAATTACTATAATTTAATAATGAACTTTGTATTTATATATGAATGTATAAATTTATTTTAATGACTTAATTTTAGGTAGAGATGACAGACTTTAATAGTTCATAATACTATTACCGAGCGGTAGCCATTTTGTTTCAGTTATACCTGGTTAAAATTAGGATGATAATTTTGACAGGACACACCCTCCGAAGTGTTGTATTTTTCGGTAACATCTATTAGGGATAACGTCGTACTTAAATCGCTTAGTAGTCTTGGTACACTTATATATGTAGTACAATAGCCAAGCATATCGAACAACCAAATACTACATTGCATTATTCGTTCATATCAAAGTTACTTGCAATTATCTATTACGCAATTATTCGTACAAAATATTACCTCGTTTTGTCTTGTTCGTGGTTTTTGTTATACATATCGCCTGCTAACTAGTCAGAGATATTATGAGAAAAATGTAACCCTTGTAAACGTGAAAAGTGTACCCCGGAAAACACTTAAAATTAAGCAAATCCAAAAGTGAGGTATGTAGAGGCTAGGATTTGTAATATCGAGATGCATCAGCGGAAATCGCTAAATTGGTATCACTAGATATTATAAAACAAAGTCTTCAAACATGTCTGTCTGTCTGTTCGCGATAAACTCAAAAACTACTGAACGGATTTCCATGCGGTTTTCGCCAGTAGATAAAGTAATTCACGAGGAAGGTTTAGGTATATAATTTGTCAAGGTTTTATTTTATTATCAAGGCGGGACAAGGTCGCCGGGCCCGCTAGTAGTATATAAGTATAATAATTGAATTCAAAACATATAGAGAGACGCATCTTGTGACAAATTTCACAGCCGCTTCACGGAACAAGTATTTCATATAGATTGTTATACTTTTTGTCAATCATGTTAATTACCTCTTTCAAGTCAATATTAAGCTTATAGTTTCGGTTTAAGGATAATAATTACCTCATTAAAAAAGATCATTACATAAGTAATGAGACTTGCATGTTATTAAAATAAATACTCGTCTGTCTGCACGTTTACTACAATATATCAGAAGCAATCATCGAAAGCATTAATTTAGTCTTTTCAGAATAATCTACATTCAATTGAGACAATAAATTACGTAACTGACCAAATTTAAGTTAATATATAAGTAGACAATGGATTCTTTAGTTCTGAATTTAAAAAAAAAAACTGGTGTAATATGATATATACTGAACCAAAAATAAACCGCTTGTCAAACGGAAAATTATTATTAAGAATAAAAACGCCGATGCAAGGGGAAGTCAATAAAAAATAAACATTTTTATTAACAACTGTATCCCTATTCAATATAGTCAGCGTTCTGACACACAAGCGCACTTTATTCGCAACTGTATAAACAAAGTTACACCGAAAACGTGTTATTCGAGGAAAACATAAGACCATAATAACCAACAAAATGAGTCCAAAGTTTAGAGAAACAACAAAAAAGCATAGAATTATAGCGTTTCGATCGCAGAGTTTCCTCGTCAAAATAATATGAGCATTATACGTATCTACTGCTATTGTTTAGCTTTTTGCATATATTCCACGGCATGCTATTCAAAACATTCAAAGACTTTTATGTTATTTTTATGTATTATTCAGTATCTTGGGTTGTAATTAAGTGAATAGTTATTCTCGTATGTATACTTTAAAATTGAAATACATATTTAAGTGGAAAATCGCATAGTAAAAAAAAGTTTTAATTTCATAAACCGTGGATACCGTAATATCTACTTAACCTTTACATACTTTTTTAATAATGACGAATTCACATATCGCCCACTTTCTGGGTAAACTTTGTAACCACATTTCTCTCATAATTAATTTTATTAGTGACTAGCCGACCCGTGCCCACTTCTTTGGGCGGTAATACGTAAGCATGGAATGGTTATTTTGTGCTAAAACGCAGCGGAAGCTCTGAAAAGGAAAAAAATACCCCGATTTTGCAACATTCTTCATTGCTGCTCCGCTCCTATGTGTCTTAGCGTGATGATATATAATATAATATGAGCTATATAACACTGAAAGAATTTTCCAAATTGGACCAGTAGTTCCTGAGATTACCCCTTACAACGTCACAAACTCACAAACTCTACCTCTTTATAATATTAGTATAAGTATAGAAAACAAATGGTCCGAGTGATTATAAACTTTTTTAGAAATGTTTTTTTACGTATTTAGGTACATAATCTACATATTAAAATTTGAAAGTGTTTATCGTTTTCTGTAAAACCATGAGTTTGCAGTTCCGATGTTTACCCATAAAAGGAAGGATATGTCTTTCAGCTGAAACATCAAAATGTACTTCAAATCAATACAAATAAATTAAAACGAAGTGTCTGTTTTTTTTGTTTATATAGTTACTTGCAAGTTACCGAAATTTATAAAAGGCGTTTTCAAAAATTTTACCTCTTTATTTGTCCGGACTGGTTTCTGAAGCGACTGACACGCTTTTGACGGTATTTTAATTAGCAGTTAGAGGACTTCACAGATTATAATCTAGGCTATTTTTAATGACTGATGATCTGGCAATGTTTAATGAAACACCGGGTGAAAGAGAATTGTATAACCAATGCGTGCTGCTCCAGCGGGCACGACTAGTTCTAAAATAAGCTCGTAAATATTTTAATTGATACACGAAAATAATAAAATACAATGTACAAAAGACAAAATAGTTCAATACATTTTCTCCACTGTTTCTATATGTTTTTAAGTGAAACTTAATTTAGGAATGTTTTGAGATTCTCTGATCGGCAACCTTTTTGTGTGACAAAAAGTGGTGGAGGTAAAACACTGTGTCAGGTAGAGTGTTGAAAACACCCGTTCTCGTCCGATCACCGAAGTTAAGCTACACCGGGCGCGATCAGTACCTGGATGGGTGACCGCCTGGGAGCACTGCGTGATGTTGGCTTTTACTAGAATTTTTCAACTAAAACGTTTCCCTGTAATACAGAAGTTTCACTTCTATCGTGTTTCTTTACGACATACCCTGTCTTTTTAGTAGTTATTATTGAACTTCATTGCATACAGTTTTGTCTCCGCGTTTGGGCACGCACATTTTTCAATTTCGTTGTCCGAAAATGAGAAAATTATTACTATTTAAGATATTTGTAAGATTATTTGATGTGTGGTTCCCAGCAGAGAAGTTTTATGTATAAACTAGCTGACCCGTGCGACTTCGTCTGCACCAAATCGGTTATTACCGGTTTCGATTGTACTTTTAAACGCGAAAAATCTAAATACATCTCAAAACCCGATTGCAGCGATACCTACTGTTTCAAATTGTGAATCCCAACTATCCAGGGACTTATTCAAACATATACCCAGTTGGTATGTGAGAAAAATTTTAAAATATTCTTTGAACCCGTTCGCAGCATCACCTACCAGGTCCAATTAAGATAACAAATAACCTACATATATTGCCGATAAATGTCTTCCCAGTACGTTGTCCCAGTAACTTCTGTCCCAATAAGCCTACAACCCGTTCGTAACATCATCTACTGGGTTCAATTAAAATAAAAACTAACCTACGTATATTGGCAGTAATGTAAAAAAAGCTTGAGAGGTCCATGGACCTCCAGTTGGAACGTAGTTCCTTTCCCTTTTTTGTAGGCGTTTACTATACGCTCAGTATAGTTTACATTATAAAATATCAAGTTGATAGAGTTAAATTGTAATTTAAACGTTAAAATATATTCATAAAATAAATAATTATAAATTAAACACTGAATGACATCATAACTATTTTCAACTTGAATTAAAACTTTTTCACACTACATTGTATTAAAGAAAAACATAAATATTAAAAAGATATGAGCAACATGTGTCATCTGTCACTTGCCTGTGACTATTTGCCTAAGAGCTAGGCAACGGTTTCGACAGCGAATTGGCTGCCGGTAAACCTTTACAGGCAAAAATATTGAACTTTATATAATTTTAGAATGTTTTGTTTTTCACTAACTTTTAAACGCTACTAAAACGTGAATTTATTATTGCCAGACATTTTTGATATTAACAATAATGTGCCCGATGCAATTTTTTGTAAATAAAGAAGTATGTTCAAACCATGTTAAGATATCTGTAATTTTATTGAAGTTATATTTCTTTTGGCGCGTTAGGGAAAAATGATGAGAGTAAATTTTTACGATGAACGCGCACACCGTAACAAAAAAATGATGAGAGTAAATTTTTACGATGAACGCGCACACCGTAACAAAAAAATGATGAGAGTAAATTTTTACGATGAACGCGCACACCGTAACAAAAAAATGATGAGAGTAAATTTTTACGATGAACGCGCACACCGTAACAAAAAAATGATGAGAGTAAATTTTTACGTTGCGCGCACACACCGTCACGAAAAACCGACACCCTGAAGTTAGCTATAGTCAACATTTTGTTTCTTTGTATTTGTTGTTTGTATTTCTTTATATTAAAACTTTCATTGTATTAAATACCTTTTTTTTATTGTTAGTGTCGTTTTTTCTACAAACGTAGAATAAGGCGCAAGATAAAATTTTTGAAAAGATTTTTACTTGTTACGCCAAAGAAGTATAACTTCTAATGCGTGTACATAAGTACACACACACACTTTTTTTTAATATTATTTTATTTCAACATAAAAAAGGGTAAATTAAAAATATAATGTATTTTTTTATGTCATAGGAGGCAAACGGACAGGTGGGTCACCTGGTGTTAAGTAATAACTACCGTCCATAGACACTTGCAACACCAGGAGAGTCGTAAGTGCCTTGCCAACCTGTGTTGGAGGGGGAGGAAGCGGAAGGGGAGAGGAGGAAGGGGAAGAGAGGTGGGCCTCTCCGGTGCTCTCACTAATCGAACGAAACGCACTAATGCAAGCATTGTTACTTCCCGTCGGCTTTTTGTTAGAGGGTGGTACTACCCCGGGCGAGCCGACCCATTCATCCTGAAACCAGTAATAGCTTCAGCGTGGCTCTACCCCCTACCAAAACCTATGTAACTTAGTTATAACTCTAGCTTAGTGCAACACTGGCTGTATAATAAAGATAGCCATAATTGTGGAAGAGCCTGGTTAACAAAATGAAATATGTTCTTTGCAAGGGAAAAAATAAAATGGTTTGAAATGAATTATTTTGTTTACAAAGAATATCACCAGGCACATTATTGTCAATAACCAAGTTTGAATTTGAAACAATTCAAAGTGAATTTGACAATATCAGAAATATTGTCAAAAACCAAAATTGTCTGGCAGTGAAAAATTCATGTTTTTAATAAAGTATAAACGTTAAACTTATAAAAGTTACTGACAAAAAATGTTCCTTAAATTATTTATAAATCAAAATGTTGATCTGTAAAGGTGTAATTCGCATTAAAAAATACAACGTTAACCGGCTACCAGGTATCCTGAATCGTGTTTGGAAGGGCATAATATATCTTCATATTAAAGAACCAACTTTTCTCAAATTCTCGTTCTTCCAACGTTGCTGGCTCTTATACTAAAGTGTCGCAAAAAAGTCTAGTTACATTAACTAATTTATTTTCTTTCGTTATCCTGGAGAACCCCTTGCGTTTTATGGGTCAAAAAGTATCCTAAATGTAACCTTGTAATGTACAGATTTGGCTTTGTTACAGTTTTATTATAGTATAGATAAATAAATAAATCTTGTCACCTTTGTTTAGCAAACATTTTTTTATACAATGAAATAAATGTAACAACATAAGTGACAGTTTCATCTACATAAGTGTTTTATACGTGGTCGATAATTACGTACACAAATGTCATGTAGGCGTAGCTCAGTTGTAACGTACGGGGCTTTAAATGTTCCGACGGGGCCGACGGTTCGAATCACAGTGGTCGTTTTTGGTATATTTTGTTTTGAAGTAGCATATGGAAATATAGCTTAATTTTTTAGCTAATCTGTCTGCTATATATAGCACAAAGAAAATTTACCAAAATTCGTCAAGAATATCATGAACTACATTTTTTTTACTTTCGTCCGTTATCCTGGAGAATCCCTTGCGTTTTATAAGATAAAAAGTATCCTAGATGTAACCTTGTAATATTGGTTATTACTGTGCCAAATTTCGTCTAAATTGGTTCAGTACTTTCAGAGTAATACGTGTTTAAAGGGACAGACAAACAGGCAGATCCTGGAGAATCCCTTGCGTTTTATGAGAAAAAAAATATCCTAAATGTAATCTCGTAACATTAGTTATCACTGTGCCAAGTTTCGTCAAAATCGGTTCAGTACTTTCAGAGTGATGCGCGTTCACAGGGACAGACAGACAGACAGACAGACAAAAATTTTAAAAAGGTTATTTTTGCCTTCTATATCGACAACAAAGCCTACCCCCATCAAAATTTTCAAAAAATATTTAATGTACAGATTTGACCCTGCTACAGTTTTATTATAATATAGATTAATTTGAATTTCAGATTCTAATTTATTTCTTAATAACTTAATTATTTCATTCATTTATTTTGGGACAATTTTCAATAATATTTATGATAGAGCGTTCACTCTTGCGTGAAGACTATTTAATAAATTTGACAAACTCTAAAAACGGATGCTTCTAATGTACCGACACCTATTTCGATATTATCGGCTCGCAAATGTCCATAAAATGCTTCGAAATATGATGGTTCTATTCTGTGATTACTAATAATAGGTTCTTCAATAATATTGGCCTTCCCCGTGATTGAGATAATTTAAACGTGAGCGTCAACAGATGTAGTTTATGAGTTCAAGTTTCAATACCTACATCATGTAGACTACATGTGTATCGTCTTTATCTATATATATAATAGAAATGTAAATATTAAGTGTCTGTACTTTTTAGATTTTGTGGGAAAAAAATGTTGCAGGCGTTTAGGAATAATTAATAAAATACATTTTAATCTTTTTTAGAAATGTTTGTCTGCCTGTCTACCTTTCTGTCTGTCTGTTTGTTTGAACACGCACAACTACTAAAGAACTGTGTTCACAATAAAACTCAGAAATTCCAGTAACAGTTACTCTTGGTTTCATTAAAATCGGTTCACTCTATCAAAAGTTATTGTAATTTTAATGACGACGCGACTCAAGTACGAAGGAAAAGTAGATAAGTAAATGGACTTACTACATTCAGATGCCTTTAGCGCTCGCCTTAGTAGTCCGGTGAAGCTGTTAAGGCCTTAATAGGACAATGGCGTAGACAGTTCGAAAAAAAAACATTCAGATGATTTTATTAGTCATTGTTTTTTTTTAAATTAGGTTACACGCGGACGGAATCACGGGCACTGCTAGTATATTAATAAAATCACAGGTATGTCGTTGTGCGCACAACACGTAAAAGCCACTGTATAGATTTCCACCAATATTTATAGGTACATTTTTTAGAAACTTTGTCCTTATCTAAAAACAAGTTCATAAGCGCCTTATTAGAGTCTAAACTAAATGAAGTATTTTTGATTTAATTTGATAAAAAATATCTCAATCTTCATTTTATTTAAGTGTGTTTTATTGATGTAGAGAACTGGAGCAAGCGGTTTCGTGCATATGCGTAGGAAAGGAAGAGAAATCTTGTAAGCAAAGTATATTTTTGCTTTAATTTATTTTCTTCTGTATTTTTTTAAGATTGGAAACAACGAAGATGGAGTATTTGCTAGTATGAAAATAGATGTTTGACAGTTTTTTTTTGTCGGAACTCCGCAAGATTGTTTGTAAATAGATTATAGTTTAAGAAGGTTGGTGACTGCTCAGAGATACCATTGTGGTAGCTATACGGTGACCGATCTTAAAACGCAATATACTGAAGTGAGCCACTATGTCGGGGTTTTTAACAATTTTATGGTGCTTAGAAATCTCTTATGTTTTTATGTATCTTTTTTTTCGAACTGACTACGCTATTGGCCACGTAAGGTCTTAACAGCTTCACCGGACTAAGATCTCTTATGCTATTTTTCAATAGTACTATTTTTTGACACACAAATAAGAAGCTTAGGAATCGTACGACAACAGCCAGTAAATCATGTTATTAGATGGCTTTTTTTTGGAAATGGTATCTAAATGTTCTCAAGGTAGTAGTAATATGAAAATTTCAAATTTCTCAAGCTGTAACAATTTCGACACAATTTATAATGACACTACAACATTTTTATATTTGGTAATACTCCAAATAAATTACTAAAACACACGCCCCCATTAATAACAAGATATTTTCGTAGTAAAAGTTATTTCCGTTTTAAAAATCACACTGTATATGTGTATATTTTATTGAATATGTAAAAAGACTATTTTACATATTAGATAACAATAGATATCCTTGACTTTCATTCAAATTTATAGTTATACAAATCGATTAAGAGAAACATTCGCTTAGTATATATTACGAGACCTAGTAAGTAAACATTAGCGATATAACAGATATTATCAAATACGATAGTATTTCACATTTATACCATTCAAGTAGTGTAATTACTGGCCGCCCCCTCCCCTGGTCACCAAAAGTAAAAAATGCTTTTATGCTGCCCCCCCCCCATAATTACGTAAACATTTATACAAGTGTATTCATTCTTGTTCTTATTCAGTAAATAAATATTGCTGACGTAATCACTATCCAGACCCCCCCCTATGTCATCAAAAATAAGCAAATTAAGGATCCCCCGCCCCCCGTACGTAATACTTCAATGATCCCATATATGTATTTCAAGCATTAATCTGGTTTACTTTAACAAAAAACTTTACTTATAATTTGAACTCTGAACCTTCACAACGCAACCAATAAATATAATAGTTTATTGCGATCCATTAATATTTTAACGTCAAGTACTACCATCGAACAAGTAATTTTATTGAAGTTATATTTCTTTTGGCGCGTTAGGGAAAAATGATGAGAGTAAATTTTTACGATGCACGCGCACACCGCCACGAAAAACCGAGACCTTGAAGTTAGCTATAGTCAACATTTTGTTTCTTTGTATTTGTTGTTTGTTTTGATTTGAGTTCTGCTATATGCCATGTCAAGGTCATCCATTAATTACCGGAAACCCTGTATATATCAATACATACAGTATATAAATACATTAATTTCTGATCCCAAATTTGGCACAACTGATTTAAGCTCAGTGGTAGGTAGTGTTGGGAAGCCTTTCGGTTCACTAACACGCTTATTAAGTTTAAAAATATACCTCCGAACAATTTTTTTCGATAGTTGCAATCAAGTGCCATTTAAGTCTTTGGTACCATTGTCATTTATTCCAACGATGGAATTAAAAAAATGAAAGATTAATACAATTAATCGATAAATTCAGTAAAGAAAACAATTGCTGAAAAAAAATAAACGCACCGCACTATACGAATGAAAACACAGAAACAATACATCACTTTGCTATTCAATACACTCCACTCCATGTTGATGGCAATGTTCAACTTATTATGGCATTTATACCTAAGTAATATAGTTTTCTAAATATCTAAACTAAACAACCAATTACTGTTCCATAACGCGTACAAATAATAATGAATCAATGTTTGTCCACGGAGGTTACATATATTATTACATATTCAACCTCTTTGCTGTTTTCAATAGCGTTAATATATTTCTCTTAAATTGAAATAAAAGGTAAAATAAAAAGGTTACCTTCGAAGAATATCTCAAAAGAAGTAAAATAAAACGGACACGAGGCGATTACACTGTACACGTCTGAAAGCCAACGCCGCCGGCACGTAACTAAATATATTAACGATTTACTTGGTATTCGCGTACTTAATTTGTGAGACGAAACGGGCCGCAGCGACCTCAGAGGCTTATCAGAGAGGTTCAATGACAACATACGTCTAAGTGTGTTTGACGTAAGTTGCTTGGATTTACTGTCAAACTTTCAAAAGATTCGTCTAATGACTTCCGACTTTCATACAATGCGACGATTCTTAATTGTTAAGTCTGTGTAGAACTCGAGGCCGACTGATGTAACACAAGAATATACTTAGTGCGAATTCTATATTTACTTGCTACATCGGATATTGTTTCAATGTTGATCAGTACGTATCCTACAGAAGGAGATTCTACTTATTATTTGCAAGGCGGTATCATCATCATCAGCCTGTTAGAGACTCACTGCGGAGGCACATTTAGCAAAAATTAATGGTGAAACTATTACTGGTTTCAGCATGAATGGGTCGGCTCGCCCGGGGTAGTACCACTCTCTCATAGAAAACCGATGTGAAATAACAGTGCTTGCATTGTTGCGCTTCGTTCGGTCAGTGAGAGCGCCGGAGGCCCACCTCCCCCCATAACACTTCACCCTAAGGTGTGGCAACGCACTTGCGACTCCTCTGGTGTTGTTAGTATCCATGGATGGTGGTGACCACTTAACATCTAACACCAACCTGTTCGTTTGCCACCTATGATAAAAAAAGAGCCATAAGCCTCTTCACGAAGGAAGGGATGGGTATAATCACCACGCCAGCCCACGACGTGTTGGCGATTTCGAACTCCACCACAGTTTTACGTTTTTCCACATACAGTAAGAACATTACAAGAACATTTCTCAGGTTCAGGTTTCCTCACGATGTTTTCCTTCACCGTCAGCCGATAGTGTTACCAATTTAAATTAGTAAATGTACGCTAATTCTGAAAAATTCGTTGTTACGTGCCGGGGTTCGAACTTATGGACATCGGGTTGATATTACACCGGTCCAACCACTAGACCACGACGGAGATATTTAAAAAGTTCTCGTCTCTCTATGGTACCTATTTTTGGATTTTCACTATTACTACAGGCGCAATGCAATCATTTAACTGAGCCAGTAATTTATTTATATATACATTTTAATATTAAACTAGCATAAATGGTGCTAATATTTAGAATGTATTTTTGTAGCAAGAAGCGGATAAATATGTATTTTTAAATATGAAATGAAAAGCGACACTTTTATACCGACACCAAATAAACAAATGCCTAATAAGTCCTATGCAAATTGAGTATTACGATAAAAGAGTATTACGATATAAGGACTTAATTTCTAGCCATCATTGGGTTGAAAAAGAAAACAATATACAAAAATGTATTTAGTGTGTAGGGTATACAGTATAATATCATTCGTTAAAGAAATGGATTTTGACTCTGCTAATACAATACAAAAAGTGAAATAAAAACAGTCAATATACGAATAATGGAATCATAATAGCGCCCTATTTGTGTACACGATATAATTAAGATTTTTTTTTTCGTTTACAACAATGTATCGTGTCATCAAGATGGTACCAAGTATTAATATTCTATTTTTGAAACGCACACTCACTTGGCACTGTAATCGAAGAAAGTTTTGAATGAAATTACGATTTGAGTGGCTTCGTAAACATCACGCGAAATCAAACTCTAATAAAGAACAATATGAAATATTTTTGTATGACAAAGTTTTATAGGGCATCTCGGTCGTTTTAAAAATATAAAATCTCATGTGTAGAATGTAACTATATTTTTATTTACAAAGTACTACGATTTGGATTTGGATTAAGAGGGATGCGAAAAAAAGATCTCGTCGATGCGGCACCGAATGCTTGATGGAATACTCCATCCGATGATTTTACCACGGGATTGCCAACTATTGTATACAATCACATTTATTTCAAAAATCAATACTTGGGAATCGAGTAATATTTTGATCAGATTTGAAAATTTTGGATCAACTCTTCTGACTTATTATGACTTTAATGCAACTTTTCTTTTAGTCTATTTTAATTTAGACTAGATGTTTACCGTGCCTTCACTCGCAGTGCTATCTCCAAAATGGTTGGACCGATTTTCAAGGGACTTTCACCGGCGGGTAGCGGACATTAAAACAAGTATATTTTATAGTAGTAATAGTAGTATATTTTAATTTAGACTAGCTGTTAACCGTGGTTTTGCCCGTAGTACTATCTCCAAAACGGATCAACCGATTTTCACGTGACTTTCATCGGCAGATAGCGGGCATTATAAAAAGTAATTCAGTCTATTTTTATTTACACTAGCTGTTAACCGTGCTTCGCCTGCAGTGCTATCTCCAAAATGGTGGGACCGATTTTCACGGAACTTTCACTGACAGTTAGCTGACCTTATAGGAAGTAATTTAGGTTATTTTAGACGAGCCACGTCCCACGTCACACCCACGACTTCGTCTGCATGAAATTTAGCAAAAATATGTTGTTCACTGTAAACATGTGCGTAAGACGTGCGTTGTACTGGACACCAAGAATAAATATATTTGAAACTCGTATATCTGTATTTATGTATGTAATTTGAATTCTATTGTCTTTTTGGTCATTGTGGCGGCCATTTTGTTTTGTTTACCGCGCTTTCGTCTACATAACTTAGTAAACAATTTCTTTCTTTCATTTTAACAATAGTAACATATAAGAATATTGTATAGAGTTCAATGAGCACTATTTAAATAGTCAAATATTAAAAACTGCTTAGACAGATATAAAACTTGATATCTTGATTATATTTATCAAGGGGCCTTTCTAATAAGACATTAGACAATATTATATCCTTATAATAACATCTTTAAGTTACTGTTTACTTAGTTCCTTATACAGTGTAAGTGAGCACTGAGGTAGTTATATGGTGGGTTAAGGTTCCAAATATGTTGCTGATGTTAAACCTCCTTTCACACGCTGTTAGTATTTATATATCTAATGTATAACGTTACATGTTACTCTAAGTGGCGTGCGGGTTGTACTTACAATTGTTTTAAAGAGCATTTCTAAAATTGTATATGTTCTCACAATTTTATATTTCTTTAAAACAATTTAAAAAAAAACACATGCGTATCTGCGGGTAGTTAAATATGTAATAAAATATTTGCTTAAGGTAAAAAATACATTAAAGTCCTTAGAACACAAGTTGTGAAAGAAACTGACAGACCTTGATCCAGATACAAGTGAAACAAACAACCACAGTGAGCTGTTAAGTGATATAATGATTACTTGAATTATATTTAAATGTGAATATGTTTGTTTTTTTTATATATTTCCTCACGCTGCACCATCTACCTATCAAAAAAAATTGTAGCAAAGTAGAGAAATATACTGACATTGAAAAGGCTAATTAATTAATAGGAGATTGACAGAAATTTATATGTTAGTTATTAGCCTTTTCCACTGTATAATATTTGGCAATAAAAATAACTAATATCTAAATGCAAAATATAGCCAAAAAGGACTGGTATCTCATATTCAGTTGCTAGCTTGGATGAGATTTATCAGCAACTTTGTATTACCCTAATAAACATAGTTATTTCCAGCAACCAGATCATTGTTGTGACATACCTCTGGTTTTGTTTTAATCTTATTTGGATGAGGACAAAAAATTATTGTATATTAGTAATGTTCCTGTTATTTGTTAGAAAAAAAAAATACTAATTTGTTTATAACACAGAAATGTAAAATCTCCTCATAATATCATGAAAAAAAAGCAATGAATCCTAAGATCAACATATTTTCTACACTAGATCAATATGTATCTCTCTAGACCTGGTGTCCCAATTGCTTTTGGGGCTGCATTAGAAATTCTCATCCCGAAATAAAGGGTTGAGGGGGGGGTGAGAGGAGTGAGGGAGGATTGGGAGAGCAGGCTGACTACCCCTTTATACCACTCCTCTGCCGCGGAAAGTCATAGTTACTGAGATATTCATGATCAAAGTTTTGAGATTATATCACCTCGGAACAATCAATGGTAATTTTGTATATTAATAACTTGGTGGTTTTTAAATTTAGAAAAAAAACGATTTGTACAATACTATGTCTATATACAAGTATAGCAAGAAATTATTTCTGGAAAAGTGTAAATTTTGTAGAAAAAAATAAATTTTAAGTATGAAAAAATCTTGTAGCAGTACTAAAAATCATAGCAACTTTGCATAAAAACAAATTTGAGTTTTCAACTAAAAAAATTATACCTTGTCTGAAACTATGGATATCTATGAATTAAGGAATAAATTATTGATGGTAAAGCATAATTATTGAGAACAAAAAAAACAATTATTTAAAATATATCACCAAAAATTTCACATTTAACAACCCAAAATTCGTGATATGAATTTCTAATGCCAACCCTTGGTTTTTTCCTTGGACACTGACAGTCTCTCTGACCGTAGAGAAATGTACAGATTTTTGGATTATTATTATAATATATTTACGACGAAAGCATTCGTCAGGAAAATATTATTACTTGTATAATACGCTTTGTAGAATAATATAATTATTTAGATACTACACGATAAATTATTTCTTTTTTAATTAATAAATATTTAATCAGTTTGTTACAACTATAAAAACACACACATTATACACATTTTAACGTTTTATTATTTTATAAACACTTAAGATGTTCGTCAAGCATTATATAGATATATAATTAATTAATAAATCACTCACCTGTGTCGTAAAACGAAATTAGTGAATAAGGTTTTAAACAATAAATTTTAAAATTTGAATATTTTTCTGATTACACAAGATAAATTTGACGTTCGTACGTTGGATCAAACTCGAAAATGGAAAATATAGTGTTGCCAACACTATGAAACGATACTAACAGTTTGAAGTAATCATATCATATAAATTTCTTCTGTGCGTATGTATGTCACTGAACTCCTTCTAAACGGCTGGACCGATTTTGATGTAATTTGTGTGCGTATTCCAGTGGATCCGAGTATGGTTTAGATTCACAATTAGACCCGGCAGGTTGCACTGCGATTGAATTTTAGATTTTTTTTTATTATCAAGGCAGGACAACGTCCGCCGGGACCGCTAGTAAGTATATAAAAAATATAGTATCATTGGCATAAATATATATGTAAAGGATCATAAATATAGTAAAGGAACGTGTGAATTCAGAAAACTTTGTAAATATTAATTTTGTAGGACGATAGTTCATTATTTGTCCATTCTTGAAAAACATTCACCAATGACGATAAAACTTATATATAAGATCATAACATTTGTAATTGAATATGTATTTACTTATTAATAGGTCTTACTTGATCTTTGGAATGAATACATACATTTTATTATATACTTAATATATAGTACTGATTGCAAGTATGTCATAGATCTTCATTAGTAGAAAAAAAGATTATTGTGTTCTCAAATGTAATTCATGTATATTCCTACACTTTTTTTTTAACGTGGGGATATCCCTTATGGATACGCCACCCTCCCGGGAGAGAGGGTGGGTTATGTCCGAGTCGCACGGACCAAAGCCCCACGGTGTACCAACAGACCGTTTTGTGGGGGCGGCAAGGGATCGTTTAAGCTAATCAACCTTGTAGAGCCGCCCCCACGGTCCGCCCGGCGGAAGGTGACCGCCGGGCTCCTATCTATAGAGGGACAGACCGGATACACACCGGCTGCCTGCTAGTGTCTATGGACGGTGGTGATCACTTAACATCAGGTGACCCACCTATTCGTTTGCCTACTTTTGACATAAAAATAAATAAATTGGTGTACTAGCTGACCCGTGCCCACTTCGTTGGGCGGTAAACATTTGTAATTGTGATGAAATTATGAGTGTGATTCGGTAAGTACTGAGTGCTATGATTTATTTTCATTTGAATAATGGGAAAAGTCTTTTGTACACTTGAAACGATAAATTTACTTATTTTGACAAGAATTCATAATTGTTGTTGATAATATGACCAATAAACGATTTAAATTACTTTTGTAATATACAAAACTATTTTTTATCACTTAAATATAACAGTTAGACATATGCCTTTTTTGTAGCCGTTATCAAGCTCTACAACTTTTCATTAGAACTCAATCATATATCTCTCATCATTAAGGCAGCTTTCGTAAGAAACGTTTTCGTTCGACCGTTTTATCTCCGACTTACTTTGCAAATTCGACTACCACAAAATTTTCTCATTTTTCGGGTTAATATATAGCCTATGACACTCACAAATAACGTGGCTTTGTATTGGTAAAGAATTTTCAAAATCGGTTTAGTAGTTCCCGATATTAACTCTCTAATGATCACAGACGTGGCCGACAGAAGTGACAACTCAAAAAAATTGAATTTAAACTGTATTATTTTTTGAATGTTTAAATTTATTATAGTGTGAGTTATTATTATTATAAATTTCATAAGTTGTAATTTTTTTTTATGTCATAGAAGGTAAACGAACAGGCGGGTCACCTGTGCTCCGCTCCTATTGGTATTAACGTGATGATATATACCCTACTAGCTGATCTGTGCCCACTTCGTTGGGCGCTAATAAGCACTATCAAGCTACAACTTTTCTCTAGAACTCAATCATATGTTTCTCATCGTTAAGTCAGCGTTCGTAAGTAACGTTTTCGTTCGACCATTTTTTCTCTGACTCCCCAGATATTACCCCCTACAACCACACAAACTTTACCTCTTTATAATATTGGTATAGATAATATAATTAGTTAATAGCTTCTGCCCGTGACTTCGTACGTGTGGAATAGTTATTTTGGACTAAGACACAACGGAAGCTCTCAAAAGGAAAAAATACTTCGATTTTAAAACATTCTTCATTGTTGCTCCGCTCCTATTAGTATTAGCGTGATGATATATACCCTCTGACATTCACACATAACGTGGCTTTCTATGGGTATAAGAATTTTCAAAATCGGTTTAGTACTTCCTGAGATTACCTCTTACAACGTCACAACCTCACGAACTCACAAACTTTACCTCTTTTAATATTAGTATAGATATAAGCTATAAAAACTAATAAAATCGATTTTTCCGTTGAAAATGAAGCCCGCATGAATTAGTTAATTAGTTTACTTAATATAATAATGTGTTAAACTTAACGACTATTAGCTGTTTTTTTTAATTCAAAGTCTTGTGTGTATCTTATAATATTAGAATGGCATAATTCGATATTCGAAGATATTTCGGTCTCATTAAAAACTCGTAATTCAGCTTACACAGTTCATAATCTAGTGTATTTATTAAACAAATTATATTACACACTAGCTGTGCCGGCGACTTCATCCACGTGGAACCTGATGTACAAAATAACTAATAAAGTCATCTGAACGTATTTAGTCCATTTGCTTGTCTACTTTTCTCTCATACTTAAGTCGCGGCGCCATTAAAATTACAATAACTTTTGATAGAGTTGACCAATTTTAATGAAACAAAGACTAAGTTACTTCCGAGGATATCCTTTACAATTTTCTTATATGAGGTATTATTGTGAACCCAGTACTTTAGCAGTGATGCGTGTTCATACAAACAGACAGACATTTCTAAAAAGGGTTAAAATATATTATATTACTTATTCCTAGACACCCACAACATATTTTTTCACGAAAATCGAAAATGTACAGACTCGTTAGAGTTACGTTCTTATTATATGTATAGATTTATGAAATTTTATAGTGATAGTGTTAAGGCACACAATGTTTTCAAATCATGTTTAAAATATATATCTTTGTCAAATGCTTTAAGATAACGGTGATAAATAAAATAAGGCTTAAACTTGATTTACATGAGTAAGAACGTTGGTGCGAGGAGGTCTTAGTAAGAAATAAGAAAAGGTTTTATATGTGTACCAATATTTTTTACTAAGAGTATATAAAAAAACTTATTTTATATGTTCATTTGTGTGACAACTACGATTACACTAGGTACTAGGTATCAAAGATTTAATTTAAAAAAATATCAAAGAGATATGTCTATATAAAATTACATTTTGTTTTAAGATAAAAAGTGTAGGAACTCCATTACTCATTACTCCATTTACGTGCTAGTAACCTTTTTACTGCTACTCTCACTGCGCGTTATAAAATATATTAGAAAATATCAAATGGACCGACTTCAGTTTTCCATTGTCATGAGCTACGAAATCTGTTTTTGGTCATTTATATTGTGAGTATACAATTATTAAAAGGTTTTCCTAAAAAAGCATATAAAGAAACTAGGGGATGAGGAAAACTTAATATAGTTAGTAGAGTAGAATAAGTTTATGATGATTTTGTGGTTTACATAATTTATAAGATAAAATGAAAAACACAACTTATAAAACAAATATCGACCGTTGATATCTGTATTTAAATATTGATATTGTTGGAAAGAGAAACAATTATAAGATTAATTTAGAAACTGTTAAGAATAAATTCTTACAATCTTTAAATATCGAACACGAGTTCGGCCAGAGTACGGTACGATGACCGCCGAAAGAGTGAGTAACACTTTTTATTTCTCGAACAGACTACGCTATTGACCTAGTAAGGTCTTAACAGCTTCACCGGACTACTAAGGCGAGCGCTTAAGGTACTCAGCCGAACTATAGCATTTAGCCGATAAAGAAGAACGGTGAGCGTCGTTCCTTATATAGGCCGTCGCAGTATAACTACCCGACAATTCATTTATTTCCAACAATTATTATCCAAAAAATGTAAGTAATAAATATCGATATTTTGAAATCGATCATTCAATTTATCGACATTTTACATCAGTCCTACTGTTAATTAGAGACAAATATGCCAATTCTGTCGCAAAATAGTGTCAACTGTCAGTTCTCCATTTGATTTACCAAGAACGTCTATATTTTATTTTCCCTCTCGTTTATTTTCCTTTTTTTTTCGCAAAACACCAGTACGTACTACCGCCAATTACACCGCCGCCCCAATGGATTCCTTAGATAATTCCAAGAAAATAAACAGCTGCTGTAGAACCTGCCTCAACAATACATCAGATAGGATGTATATTAGCATATTCGCTTTACGAGATGATTCTGTGAGTGTTGCGGAGATGTTGTCGTCATGCACTTCTATTGTAGTAAGTTTCCTTCTATATTGATTTTATGCATGCTTCTCTTTTAGTATTTTATCGTGAAATTTTCGTATGTATTTTAATTTAACGGTTTAGTCGGGTCTGCATTAGAAATTCGCATCTGAAATAAGGGTTGAGGGGGGTGAGAGGCCTGGGGGAGGGGGCTGACTACCCCTCTAAACCACTCCCCCGCCGCGGAAAGTTATAGTTACTGAGATATTCATGATCAAAGTTTTGAAATTATGTCGCCTCTGAACAATGATTGGTAATTTTGTATATCAACAACATGATTATTTTTAAGATTAAATTCAACAGTTGGTACAATACTATGTCTATATATTAGTAGAGCAAAAAATTATTGCTGGAAAAATGTAAATTTTGTATTTACAACTATAAAAAGAATTTAAAACTCTTGTAACAGTACTAAAAATTATAGTAATTTTACATAAAAAAAGGTTGAGTTTTAAACTAAACGAATAATAACTTGTATGAAACTATGTATATCTATGCATTAAGGAATAAATTATTGATGGAAAACATAAATATTGAACAACAAAAAAAAATTTACAATAAATATCTGTCCTCATTATTCACTCAAATATTTCACACTTAAGCTCATAGTGGTTAAAAAAATATTTAATATAAAACAACAAGGAATTTGATATGTTTTTGCAATACTAACCTACATAAAGAACTAGGACGGGAGCGAAGCTTTGCTTCGCTCCAGCCCTGTTCCTCTATTAACCTAACGTGACTTAGTCGGATTTGCTTGGACCAGTTCGCTCGCTCGCTGCGCTCGCTCGCCTGTTTTATGTGTGGAGAGGCTTTATGATCATACAAATAACTTATATTATATTTTTTTCTAGGATTGAAACAATTTAGTTTTGATTAAACATAGTAGAAAAAATACCAGGTCAGGAAACATTCCATTTTACGTCATACAAATAATTGATATTTGGATTTTTGTTTTTTTTTTTCTGAAATAATAGTGAACAATTGTAAAACAACAATAACAATGTATAAAACAATTAAATTATAGTATTTAAACCTTGAAAATCCGCATCTGAAGGAAAAATCACGTTCCCTTATAGTAACTTCAAACACATATTTAAAAAAAAAATGCGTCTCCGCGGGCTGAGGAGGGTTTCTTTTGAAAGGGATAACCAACCCCTATAAATAACAACCTTAACAACCCCAAATTCGGGATGCAAATTTCTAATGCCAAGCCCTTTAGCCTTGTATTTATCTTAGCTTTTATTTGTAAGGGGTGTTTTGGAGTGTAAGGGGTGTCGAATACATCTAAGACTTGATACACTCAAGCCAACCTCACCTGCGCATGATGCATCCTGCTGAAATGCTGAATAACAATCTCGGCAATGGCGAAAGCGGGGTAGTAGGGTTTTACAGCCTGACTGTAAAGTTACCACATAAAAATATGTAATTAAATAATGAAAATTGTTTGTAGGCAATCTTGATAATTTATGGCTTCTTTAAATTCCAAGACTGTTGGTGGTTATTAAATACTTCATTTTTAATAGTTTCCTGGATGTTTACATAAAAATTATGAAGTATATGAATTATGTAAACAAAATGGCTTTGTTATACATTTTCAAATAACAATTTAGTGTAATTTAGTATTCAAATTAACTGCTATACTGTACTGAATATTCATTCAAACTTTTTTTCACATTAAGTAGTTGCAAATATATATATAACTCCTATCTCAAAAGTTAAAACAATATTAATGGTATTAACATTAAGGAATAACTCAAATAATAATGTAATAATACCTTCTTATGACAAAGTATAGATGCAGAAGGTGACAATGTTTTGTTCAGATATCTTGATAATTTTCGATTGTATGGTAATCAAATCAAATCAAAAACACTCTATTCAATTTAGGCTCTAAGAAGGCATTCATGAACGTCAAAACTACCACCAGTTCGGAAAACAACCCAGTCATCAAGAGGAACTGGTGATCTGGTTTATCTTTTTAACAAATATATACAATATTTAGAATATATTAGGTATATGTCACAAATGTTTTCAATGGATGCACAGCGATGAGTAAGTTCCAGACATCACTATCGTTCACATATTTGATCCACTCTATAATAGCCTTTTGACTCCAAAACCCGCTTAACATGGCGCTTAAATTCGCAATCAATCTGGCAAATTGGTTGAAACTTTGAGACTTTGTTGAAAAATCTAACACTATTTCCCAAAAAACTGTTACTGGTTTTACTAAGTCTAAAACATGGGACAACCAGTTTGTCACAGTTTTTAGTATTTAGATCTAGCCCGTTTTTTACGAAATCTATCTTTTCAAGGTTCTTACGGACATACATTAAATTGTCAAGAATGTATTGGGAAGGCAGAGTTAAGATACCGTATTCCTTGAACTTTGTCTTTAAGGATTTGTGAGGTCCTATATTGTAAATTTCTTGAACTGCCCGTTTTTGTAATAAAAATATGGTGTCTACCTCAGCTGCTGTCCCCCACAACAGAATGCCATTAAGCTATGGAAGTAGGCAAAATCATTAGTGTAGTAATTAATGTTTTTTTCCTTGTTTTTCTTGTAATATTTGATGTAATGATATTATTAATACAAAGGTTATATAATAATTTTTTTTTTTCTGTTAGGTGCATAGTAATGATAAACTACCAAAAAAACTATGTGGCTCCTGTTATAATTGTCTGATCAGTTTTTATGATTTTAAGAAACTAGCTGAAAGTGTGAATACAAAGTTATGGAACCACTTTCAAGAATGTGAAATTGTAGTGCCTGATAATGAATCAGATGTAATATTAACAGAGATGAAGGCAGAAATAACTGATCTTGGTATAGAAAGTTATGATGGTCAGGAATCTGAAAGTTATCTAGAAAATGGTGATGTTAATGGAAGTTCAGAACCTGGACACTACCAGGATGATGATACAACTCATTTCCCAGGCAGTATAACAGATGAATATGAAGTGATGAGTGACTGTCATGATGAAAATCACACTCAAAAGTCAAACTGTAAATCCAGCATGAAAAGGAAGTCGTACACCTGTGATGTATGTTCTGAAAATTTCAAATTTCGTTACGAATTTATGAGACACCTAGTTACTCACGGGGAAGGATCAAATTTAACATCGAATGTAATGGAAAATGATAATGAGTGTTATAAATGTGATATTTGCTCAGCTATGTTCAAATCAGTAAACTCTCTGTCTGCTCATAAAAGGAAACATGTTCAGAAAGATAGAATCCTATCCTGTTCGGTCTGTAAAAAAATATTCAAAAAAGTAAGCCATTTGAAACGTCACGAAACATGTCATGAGGTTAATCGTCCTCACAAGTGCTCAATCTGTGGTAAATCATTTACATCAGAAACACTATTGAATGAGCATGTCAATGAACACAACGGCATAAAAACTCATGAGTGTCCTTTATGTTCAAAATCATTTTCACATCTATCAACATTGAACAATCATATAAAAATTCATATGTACAGTGAAAAAAATTATCTATGCCCAACTTGCGGGAAGAAGTTTGATTCAAGCTCAAATCTGAACCAGCATGTGTTGCGGCACACTGGTCTCAAAATGTTTGCTTGCAGCTTGTGTCCTAGAAAATTTATTAGTAAAGGTAACATGATGATTCTATATTATACTTGTAGAGTTGTCTTTGAATTAATTTAATTTAATGTTAGAATTTGTTACAAAATTATTATTACATTATAATAACTAAAAATCCTTAAAAAATCAAAGGAATAGCCACTATTATAAGATACCTTGGCTTGAATAAAAGAATAATAATTTAAAGGTCGAAAAGCTTATGTTATTCAGGTAGCAGTACACTTATATTGAAAAGAGAGTCTGATTGATCATATGATGACATTTTAAGTCTCATACATGTATATTTTCTTAAATTATATAAAATACTATAACATAAACATTGGGAGCATAAATACAAATTAATATATTAAATTAATAGCAATAGAAATGTAGGGGCTTTTCTAATTTAATTAAATCTAAAAAAGGTTCAAAGATAAAAAATAATGAGATATATAAGGCATAAATAAAAAAAACTTATTGAAAACAACAGTTTGCTTGTATTGTCTTTATTTTTAGGCCAGCATGAAGAAGCAAGAGTATTGAAGACAAATGATGCTCAAACATGGAAGCCAGGTGTCAGGTCTTCAGGTAGACCCTAAGATTTAGATGTTAACTGACTGATTTCTCTTAACATTTCAGGAGAGCTGAAGTGTCATGAAACAACGCATTCGGGTAAACGGTCATATACCTGTGATCAATGTGGATCAGCATTCACCAAGCAGAGTGCCTTAGGCAGGCACAAATTTAGGCATACTGGGATCAAGCCATTCCATTGTGGTGCATGTTCTACAAAGTTGGTTTATTTCTTTGACATTACATTTTTATTCATATTACCATACTAGCTGTTACAAGCGGCTCCGCATGCGATTTTTAAAAACGTATGAAAGAAATGTAAAATTGTAGGTGGGTGTGTACATTACAGAAATACTTTTTCAAAAACATTTGTAACTACGACACGAACGCCATCTACTGTAATATGTAATGTGTACATTAGATATATGAATACTAGTAGTATGTCGAATGGGATAGGATTTATCATCAGCAACATACCTGTAACTTCAACCTACTATATACCACACTCAGTGCTCACTAACGCTATATAAGGAAGTAATGAAAATTATAAGTATTATAATTATCGAACAATATATCTTAAATCTTTTATTATAGAGACATATAATATTATCCCGTATTGTCGATATACTTAAGTTATTCTTATACGTCGCTGTAATCACTGAGTTATGTAGAAGCAAACGCGCGAGATGATATAATTCATATTACATACAAATATATGACTTTCAATTATGTATATTTATTCTTGGAGTCCAGTAAAGCACACGTGTCACGCGGTTGCGACATATTTTTAATCAATTTCACACGGACGAATGCACAGGTAGCAGTTAATCACTACATAGTGTACCAATTGAAATAAAAAAAGAATCATTAAAATCGGTTCACAATTGACGGAAATATCGATTAACATACATTTAAAAAAATACATACAACCGAACATAGTAACCTCCTCCTTTTTCGAAGTCGGTAAAATAGAAAGTCTTCTGTCAGTTTATCTGTTCGCGATAAAGTCAAAAACTACCATTTTCTTGCCGTTTTCACCAGTAGATAGAATGATTCATGGGGAAGGTTTAGGTATAATTTGTCAAGGTTTTCATTTTATTATCGGGGCGGGACTACGTCTACCGAGCCCGCTAGTTATCTGCCAGTAAAAGCTCCGTGAAAGTCGGTCCAACCAATTAGGAGATAGTAGGATATTGCGGACGAAGACTTGAGTAACAAAATAAAATAGTCTAAGTTACTTTTTATAAGGTGAGTTATCTGCCATTGAAAGTCCCGTGAAAATCAGTTCAAGCAATTCGGATATTCCACTGCGGTCGAAGGCGAACAAAAAACCTAAATTATTTTTATGAGGTCTGCCAATGAATACCCCGTGAAAATCGGTCCAACGTGGAATAGTTACTTTGGGCTAACGCTAACATGCAACGGAAGCTCTCAAGAGGAAAAATATCCCGATTTTGAAATATTTTTCATTGGTGCTCCGCTCCTATTGGTCTTAGCGTGATGATATATAGCCTAAACCCTTCCTCGATTAATGAGCTATCTAAAGCTTTCTCAAATCGGACTGGTAGTTCCTGAGATTATCTTGTTCAACCAAACAAACAAACACAATTATATCGACAATATGGGCATATTATATCTCTATAATAAAAGATTTAAGATATATTGTTCGATAATGTATAGCTTATAATTTGCATTACTTTCTTATATAGTGTTAGTGAGCACTGAGTTTGGTATATAGTAGGTTGAAGTTCCAGGTATGTGGCTGATGATAAATCCCATCCCATTCGATAAACTATTAGTATTCATATATCTTATGTACACGTTACATGTTACAGTAGATGGCGTTCGTATCGTAGTTACAAATGTTTTTGAAAAAGCGTTTCTGTAATGTACACACCC
>MU158799.1:719801-731867 GCA_015888305.1 Antheraea pernyi
GTATTAGCGTGATGATATATAGCCTATAGCCTTCCTCGATAAATGAGCTATTTAAAACCGAAGGATTTTCTCAAATCGGAATTGTAGTTCCTGAGATCCTAGCGTTCAACCAAACAAACAAACAAACTCTTCAGCTTTATATATTTACTAGCTGTTACCCGCGGCTCCACACGCGCTTTTTAAAAAATGTATTAAAATAATGTAAAATTGTGAGTGGGTGTGTACATTACAGAAAAGCTTTTTCAAAAACATTTTTAACTACGACACGCACGCCAACTGTAACATGTAACGTGTAAATTAGATATATGAATACAAATAGTATATCGAATGGGATGGGATTTATCATCAGCAACATAGTAGTATGGATATAAAAATAATCTTAAATATATTAACTTTATTGAAAGTTTTAATTCACAAAGTCGAAATAATAAGCTAGTATTATATATTATCACATGGAATGCTCCATATAAGTAATAATATACATAATCAATGACCTTCATGGAAGTGACAACTTTCGTACAAGTTTTTAACTTAATAAAATAAAAACCTATAAGTAATAATGTACATAATCGATGACCTTAATGGAAGTGACAACTTTCGTACAAGTTTTTAACTTAATAAAATAAAAACCTATAAGTAATAGTGTACATGATCGATGACCATGGAAGTGACAACTTTCGTACAAGTTTTTAACTTAATAAAATAAAAACCTATAAGTAATAATGTACATAATCAATGACCTTCATGGAAGTGACAACTTTTACAAGTTTTTAACTTAATAAAATAAAAACCTATAAGTAATAATGTACATAATCGATTACCTTCATGGAAGTGACAACTTTCGTACAAGTTTTTAACTTAATAAAATAAAAACCTATAAGTAATAATGTACATAATCGATGACCTTCATGGAAGTGACAACTTTAGTACAAGTTTTTAACTTAATAAAAAAAAAACCTATAAGTAATAATGTACATAATCGATGACCATTGTGGAGCTGACCACAATTATTGTAAAAGTTATATAAGAACATTATTGTTTTAAAATTTCAGTTTCATAAGCAGGGCTGATCTGAAGCGTCATTACCGGATGCACACGGGTGAAAAGCCGTACCGTTGCGGGAAATGTGAACGCGCGTTCTCACAAAACAGCGATCTCGTCCGCCACCAACGTACACATTGTGGAGATAGTCAGTTCAGGTTAGTTTAAGGACGTAAGTGTCCATTTTAATTAAAACGTATTTTTTTATTCACTATTTCTTATATTAGTAGAAATTAAAATATATATGATTGACCAAATTTTGTTATAAATTTATAACATTAGTTCAATTCTGCCGTGATTCAAATTTTTCACACCGTTACGTTGACCAGAATAAAAATTATTATTGTGGTATGGTGGTAGAGCCACGCTGAAACTATTACTGGTTTCAGCATGAATGGGTCGGCTCGTTCTGGGGAGTACCACCCGACCCATAGAAAACCGACGTGAAGTGCTTGACATTGTTGCGTTTCGTTCGGTCAGTGAGAGGAGAGGCCCACCTCCCCTCCCCTCTCCTCCTCTCCCTCTCACTCCCCTAATTTTCCCCCCTAAAGGATGGCAACGCACTGGCGACTCCTCTGGTGTTGTTAGTGTCCATGGACGGTGGTGATCACTTAACAGCAGGTGACGCACCTGTTCGTTTGCCACTTACGACATGTACGACTTATTATTGAGACGGCAGTTAGAGCTTGGATACTCCCAATTTATTTATTACATAGTTACTTGCCACTTGATTGAAATGACATATTTTTGATAATTTTTATATTACACTGTTTTTTTAAATAAAATAAATTCCTTGTGTTATACACATGTTATTAAAATCGGTAAAGACTTTTTAGTTTCCTGCGAGAACAGTACTTTTTAACTGGATGAAAGGTACCTTCATCTTCTGTACCCCTGACAACGTAAATCCAAAATTTAATGAAGGTCATATGAGTAGTTCGGCGTGCATGTGTAACAAACAAACTCACATATGCGTTTATGATATTTGTTAAGATTATCTGCTACCAAAATAGGGGAAAATAATTATTTGTGCAGAAAGTACTATACATTTAACTCCTCGACTATCCAAAACCATAAAGGTTTTAGCTCCATACAAACGAATGTAGATCTTATGAGGCACAGGGCAATAGACTATTGGCAGCATAAGACGATGTGTCCTATACACACACACCTTATACTTATGTAACACATTGTACACGAGAAAACATCAACAATTTAAAATATATGATAATAAAAAAACTATACAGTCATAATGTATTATATTGTCATATAAATAAATCTTTTGTTTCGTGCCATTATTAATGACGTCAAAATAAAATAAAAAAAGGTTGATTTGCTTATTTTTGATGACATCTGGGTTGGGGGAGATCTGGAAGTATAGGTTTGATACGTGAGGCGAGCGGTATTATCCACTGAGCTACCATTGCCCTAGCGAACACTACCAAGTCAATTCCTCTATATACTATAAATTCCTTATTTCTAGACTTTTAACTGCTGACCATGTAAGCTATGCACTAATTAGGTAAACAGAAAAGACTAAAAAAAATCTTATACATAATATTTACGTAAGAATGGGGGGGGGGGGGTTGGAGCATAGCTTACTCTTGCTGAGTAGGGGCAGGGGCGATTAAATATTACAAAAACTCTGCGTACATGCACGGCCCCTTTATAACATCAGATTGATAACTTATTTGTATATTTTCAGGTGCACACAATGCTCCAAGACATTCCGGTTAAAGTCTGAATTGCATAGGCACATATCAGAGCATTACATCACAGTCCACATGCCGGCAGCTGCATCTAGTGTAGACAATGTGCCTGAGATTATAAGTAATGTACGGATTGAGCTTCCCTGTGATAATATGAATAACAATGGCGGTAATGTTGAGAATTGAATTTAAATGTGAGATATGTCACCTCTCTGTTCGAATGGAGAGTTATAAATTGAGGCTTATATGGTGCTATTTAATCTATATATATTAAAGGGGTATGTCGTCGTGAGCGCATCACTCAAACACCTAAATAAATTTCAACCGTTTTTTAGTTTTACTTCTGAAAACTTTGGTTCGATCTAATAATTTTGCCACTATAGCGTCGTCTAACGTGTCTGTACTTTTTAGATGCTTATAAAAAAAATGTTACAGATGTCTTGGAATAAGTAATAAAATACAGTTTAATCATCTTTAGAAATGTCTGTCTGTCTGTCTGTTTCTTTGATTGAACACGCATCACTGCTAAAGTACTTCGTTCATAAAACCTCACCAAGAAACTCATAAAGCATATCCTCCAGTAACATTTAGTCTTGGTTTCATTAAAATCGGTCCATTCTGTCAAATGTTATTGTAATTTTATTGACGGCTCGAATTAAGTACGAGAGAAATGTATATAAGTAAATGAACTTAATACATTCAGACGAATTTACTAGTCACTATTTTTTTTAATTTGGTTCCACGCGGACGGAGTCGCAGACACAGCTAGTTTTGATATAAAGTTTTAAAAAAACTACAAGCGGTGTGGAGGAGAGGGGATAGAAACGGATAATAGCGCATGCGCAGGAGAGGGGACAGAAACGGATAATATTGCTTCCAATTTTACAACCAAAGTATATTATTGCTTTCATTTTTTCAACGCATATGAAAAAGTGGGTAATAACTAGTTAACAATAATCCAAGAGGAATTAAGATATCTATCACCTATAGCCGCTGTTTTAGAACGGTATTTGTTATTATTAATGTCGTATGAGTGCTTAGTAATTTTTTTTTCAGCTACTATAATTAAATTACATTATCAAAGATTAATTCTCTGGAGTTAATTATTAATTTATTTCTTGCGATCGTGGATAATTCAAAGTACTATATTATGTTTAGTTATAAACATATGGGGTATATTGTTTAATGGCATTTGTCATAGTTTTACTATATATATATATATATATATACAGTCCCTGGCCAAATTATTAGACGCACCGTTGTTTTTTTTTACAAAATACATGTTTTCGACGAAGTTTATAAACAGTTGTGTTATATTTGAAGGTTGATTAGTATTTATTTAATTAACTTATATTCAGGAGTTGAATTTGACTTGAAATTGAATTGAATTGAAATTTGAATGAATTTATTTATAAAAAGAGAAGTGACGTAAAGTGGTGATTACAAACAAAACTCAGCTCTTAGAAAAGATTATTCATGTTTGGAATCATCATCCTCAAATGCAGAACACAGTACTGTCTTGCATTAATAGCATGCCGCTCAGAATTAAAGCTCTCATAGCAGCCAAAGATGAATCAACAAAATATTAACTTTTCATTACATTTTCATTTTTGTTCGAGAGTTAATAAATACATATTTTTTTTATATAATAACTATGTTTTATTAGTTTTACAGATACTTACGTTACTAATAATATGGTAAATATACAATGTATCTCATAAAAACAATACATCTGTACCGTATCACCTGATAATTAACGTTTTATATAAGATCTTATGGTCCGTCTAATAATATGGCCAGGGACTGTATATTTTTTTTATTTGTATGCTATTAATAGGAAATCAATGTGTTGATAACTTTTAGACTTGCATGAATTCTGAACAATGACATTATAACTATATCTACGTAATAAGCGCTTCGACAGCGCCTTGTTAAAACTTGGCTAGTTAGCGTATTTTTGACGATTGCCCCGTGAATACTTCCGTATCTAAGCGACATATAACTATTTCATTTTCATCACCTATATTGAGAACATGCCATCTTTCTTCCACATTTTATCTAAGACAGTGGGAAGTTACAATATTACTTTACGTATGTGTGCGTTGTCGTGCCATTTGTTTTGTCAAAATATCATATAGGTTACGTATCTTTAGTTATAATACCATTGATTCTGAAGTGTTCTTTTCATTATAGATAATTTTCTTCAGTTGGTTAGATGATAGTGTAAAAAAAGTATTAAAAGAGAACAAAAAAGAATAAACATTATATATAGTTTTGCTGTTATAATTGAAGTAGTTATTTTTGCAAGTAGCATTCACAGTTGCTTACATAAGTACTGGATATGTAGTTGGATAGCTTAAGAATCAATCAAGTTATTTTTGATAGAATAGCAATTATTTTTACTTACTGTTTTAGTGCTAATTTAAGTTTCGGTGTTCTTATAAAAAAGTTAAATACGTGTTTTAAAAAGGTTTCGAATTAAATGCACCGCGCTCGCCCGAGGCAAGTTCCCGTTATCCTTTTTCGCAAGTCTAACCTAACGTAACCAAAGCGAGACCAAAGAACAAGATAGCGAACATTCAGCGACCGCGGTGCGTTTAATTCGAAAGCTTTTTAAAACAAGTTTTCAATACGTATTTAACTTTTTTGTAATAACACCGTTTAGGATTAGTGACTTTATTTATTAATAATTACAATTATATATATGTCCTTCGGTGCGCTGTAAAGACCGCTGGTCCCAATTCCAAATGGATATTATTTAGTAATAAAACAAGGATACCTATGTAGTACAATTACCAAAGTATTTATTAATATTAATTATTATTTTAATATAAATAGTGGTTTAGTTATGTTACATTTAAAGATTTATAAGTATGGTAGGTTTATGGCTAAGATGGCCGTTTTGACATTTGTCTGCTCATAAATTTTTCTAGCCGTTGAAGATAAATCGGAGTGAAAAATTGAATTGTACGCTCCATCGCTCGCCAGAAAAAGATGGCGACGACGGAAGGAGTAAATTATCGATAATAAAACCAGTGCTAACACTACTGTTGTGGGAAATCTGAAGCGATAGTCTTAAGATGTGATTGAATGTCTTCATAGGGCTGTATTAGTAAATATATCGATTTGAGGGCACAACATTCCGTAGATTTCTACTAAACGTGTATATTTTTAAACGGATTGAAATTTTTATCTGTGATGTTGGCAATGACTTCGGTCTAGTATGTACTCATACGTATTACATTAATTTGAATAAACATACTAATTAGTTTAAATGTTGTTTGTAGGTTTGTAGGTATAGTAATAAGTTGACAAGTGGTTCGAGTAGGTTTAGATGTATCCAAGGTGCAAAATCTTAGGATAGTATTTATTGTTATAGTTGATCAGTGTTACCAGAATATTTTTCTATAACTTTCCATAATAAAAACGTGACTGACACGTTTGCAAAAGAAATGGTTATTTTTTTTATATAGGCGTATTCTGTTGCTGTAAGAGGAAACAGCGTATTTAGCTAATACACAAGTCCAAGTAAAGTCGAAAAGTTTATATCCTGTGCCATTACTGAAGTACGTATAACTAGTTATATGAACGTTTTTCGTCAATAAAGAATGATAAATTGGTCACTCCATGTTTCAAGCTCACTAAGACCAGTAACAATTTTTTAGGTAATAGTGTTAGGTTTTATAACAAAGTCCCAAAGCATATTACCGATTCGCCGGATAGTGAGTTCAAGGACCATGTCGACTGGGTTTTAATGTCTAAAGTCTATTGTAGGGTGGTCTAATATATGGAAGATGGTAACGTCTGGAAATGACACCCATCTCCATAGAACCGCTAAAAACGAATGTAACGATTTATGTTTATAACAATATATATGATGAAAAGATAAACCAAATCGAGTTTCTTGTCGGTTTTTCTTGATGACTGGGTTGTTTTCTGAACGGGTGGTAGTTTCAAACCGTCAAATGTTCATAAGTGCCTTCTTCAGGGCCTAAATTGAATAAAGTGATTTTAATTAAATGTAATCTGAGAACAGAAGCTCAAAAAAATATATCGGTTTTTCCTAACTACTAATACTTATAAACTGCAATATTGTTTACAATAGCAGATGTGCCCTTTTGTTTTTGATTACTTTCAACATTGATAAACTATTCCAAATTTAATTAATCGTCCCTTAGTTGTTTCCTAATAGTTGACTTTAAATATGTTGGTGAAATTATATGTAGTTAGCTTACTAGACTGTTAGGTTATATACTTTGAAATTACTTTTAACATTGGTAAACTATAACAAATTTAATTAATCGTCCCTTAGTTGTTTCCTAATAGTTGACTTGAAATATGTTGGTGAAACTATATGTAGTTAGCTTACTAGACTGTTAGGTTATATACTTTGAAATTACTTTTAACATTGGTAAACTATAACAAATTTAATTAATCGTCCCTTAGTTGTTTCCTAATAGTTGACTTTAAATATGTTGGTGAATTTATATGTTGTTAGCTTACTAGACTGTAAGGTTATAGACTTTGAAATTACTTTTAACATTGGTAAACTATAACAAATTTAATTATTCGTCCCTTAGTTGTTTCCTAATAGTTGACTTGAAATATGTTGGTGAAACTATATGTAGTTAGCTTACTAGACTGTTAGGTTATATACTTTGAAATTACTTTTAACATTGGTATACTATAACAAATTTAATTAATCGTCCCTTAGTTGTTTCCTAATAGTTGACTTTAAATATGTTGGTGAAATTATATGTTGTTAGCTTACTAGACTGTAAGGTTATAGACTTTGAAATTACTTTTAACATTGGTAAACTATAACAAATTTAATTAATCGTTCTTAGTAGTTTCCTAATAGTTGACTTTAAATATGTTGGTGAAACTATTGTAGTTAGCTTACTAGACTGTTAGGTTATATACTTTGAAATTACTTTTAACATTGGTAAACTATAACAAATTTAATTAATCGTCCCTTAGTTGTTTCCTCATTGTTGACTTTAAATAGGTTGGTGAAACTATATGTAGTTAGCTCACTAGACTTGCTATCATATTCAGTTTCACGTTTTAAAGACTAAACGTTATTAGAGCAAAGTTAAATTTGAAAGTTTTGGTATATTTTACTATTGTTGGTTCTTTAAGAGTTTTCGTCCGTCCAATGACGAACGTCCCAAGGTTAACTACTGTAGGGATTATTATACATAAGAATCTTGAGGAGTAGTTGTGAACAAGGGTATTTGATAACTGCTGCCTAGGTATCTAAATTGTTCCTGGCACTATTGTTACTTTATATCCACAATATGAATAGAAGGTAATATGTCGACTCCAAAACAAAAGACTTAATAACATTTATATACTAAAACCCAAGATGCACACTTAACGTCGCACAGCCGGCACACAAAAATTAGTGCATAATTTTGGATTATGCACTCAATTCAAATAGTTTTGCGTCGCTTGTGTCCTTGTAAAAACAACATTAAATCATTCAGGTAAGGTCGAATTTGCAAAATCATAAGTTTATCGCATAAATATAAACCACGTATGTATATTGGGGAGTTTTCGCGGGACGTTTGAGACGGGAAGTTTGAGTTCTACTTTTATTCGAATCTGTGTGTGGCTTGGGTTTTTATATGTCAATGCTTAATAAATTAACAATTATCTTTAGTTTTAAATTCTGATGTAAATTGTAATAAAAGAAAAATTAAATGATTCTGAACAAACCAGTTGCGATTGTGAAATAAAACATTCACTCATATTTAGAGAAACGCAAATAAAAGAAACAGAAAATATTTTCTTATTTCGTACTGGCCATATATTATGTAATTTATTTATTACAGTATTAAGTAATTTGAAAAAAGAAGAGTTTGAATAGAATTTTACTTGAGACTTTAATTTTTTTTTTTTATGTCATAGTCGGCAAACGAACAGATGGGGCACCTGATGTTAAGTGATCACCACCGTCCATGGACAATAACAACACCAGAGGAGTTGCAAGTGCATTGCCACCCTTTGAGAGAAGGGTTAGGGGAGCGAGAGGGAGAGGAGAGAGCAAAGGGGAGGGGAGGTGGGCCTCCGGCACTCTCACTGACCGAACGAAACGCAACAATGCAAGCACTGTTACTTCACGTTGGTTTTCTATGAGAGGGTGGTACTACCCAGGACGAGCCGACCCATTCATGCTGAAATCTGTAATAGTTTCAGCGTGGCTCTACCACCATTAATTTAAATTAAATTTCGAGTTTTCGGCGGTATTTTGGAAAGTCATGTTAGTGGTTTCTATATTCTACTCATGACCTTGTATTGTTTGTAATGTTGGTGGTGTTACGTAATATAGTTTGGTTATTGTGCTCAGGAGAAGTGGTTGGAAAATAATACTACGGAGCATGGCTTCTGATTCCACAAAAACTTCCTGGTAAATTCTAACAAGATGGTCACCATCTTGTTACTTCATTGAAATCATCGCAAGAAATTTTTAATTTCATTACCTACTCGAGAATGGCAGTAATAATCTACTTTAAAATTAATTACCAAAAATAAAATAAAGGAAAGAAGGAGACTTCCATTTTCCTTTTTATGGTATCTATTAATTTCTTTGATACGTAGTGTATGAAATACTGCAGGTTTTTGTTTTGACAAAGTTAACAATATGTCTTATTTTTAATTGTTTACTGTACAAATAAACTAGTTTTCATATTAATTTGCTCCTTTTTTATTGCGTTTCTCTAAATATGTAAGTGTAAATTGTGAAATAATTATTATCCATGACAATATAGCTTTCTTTACCTTAGAAATAAGTTCCTTCATAATTTAACGAACACGTTATAAACGCTCCTATATAATATTTTGAAGAATGAAATTATCCTGAATTTAGACACATTTGTAATATATTGTATAATATATTAATATGCAATATTGGAATCGTCCTGTGGCATCAGATTTTGATGTGAAAGCATGTTCCATCTCCAATTTCCAATTTGTCTGAATTCAGTCAATCATATATGAACGCTAATAACCTGTTGTATAAATCCATATTCTTGCTTTTAGAGTTGTCTTAGTACGATTAGCGACATTTATGTATTTTATAATACAAATTTGTAAAATAATAAATATATAAAATGGTTTGTGTTGGTCTTTTTGCTCACATAAAATATTCAAACAGTTGCCCTGATTTTTTATATGTTAGAAATTATATGAAAACATTGCTAGCTAAGAAAATGTTACTAAAATCTTTATCTTTTTATCTTATGAGCGAGCATAAAATATTCGTAGACGAATTAAATTGTGACCGGCATCAGATTTTGAAAATCTGGAAATGAAGTATTTTGTTTTTAATACTTTATTGTTTAGTTCTGGCTATCATATGCAGCTCCTTGGACACACTATTATATTATGCTATTAAAATAAAAAGGCTAGAGGTGGTAGGATTACAAAATTTCCTATCAATATGCTACGGTTTTTTTATATATAGGAGGCAAACGAACAGCTGTGTCACCTGATGTTACTTTTGATCACCACCGTCTATAGACACTTGCAACACCAGGGGAGTCGTAAGTGCGTTGCCAGCCTGTGTTTGGGGGTTGGGGAGAGGGGAGGTGGTTATGCAAGCACTGTTACTTCACGTCGGTTTTCTGTGGGTCGGGTGGTAGTACCCCGGGCGAGCCGACCTATTCATGCTATTGACCATGCAAGGTCTTAACAGCTTCACCGGACTACTAAGGCGAGCGCTTAAGGCACTCAGCCGATTTTATTTTGACAACTAGCTCAAGGGTGCACGGCACACCTCGGCTTTGGCTGTTGCCTGATACATGCAATTCGCGACCTATCTGAGCTAAGCTAAGCTAACTATTCATACATATATGAGTTGTTGAAACATATATGTGTACCAAGCATACATACCTCAACAACTCCTATATATATTTCGTATCGGATAATACTCTAAACTATTTCAGTTTGATAAGGGAAAAAATAAAACCCTTCCACTTGCATGTGTAAGCGTGTATGCGTGCACGTGTGTGGCTTAGGTTAGCTCAGATAGGTCGCGAATTGCTTGTATCAGGCAACAGCCAAAGCCGAGGTGTGCCGCGCACCCTTGAGCTAGTTGTCAAAGTAAAATCGGCTGAGTGCCTTAAGCGCTCGCCTTAGTAGTCCGGTGAAGCTGTTAAGACCTTGCTTGGTCAATAGCGTAGTCAGATCGAAAAAAAAAAGTTTTTGAAATAAAAGCCTTATACTGTCAAGCCTTCGCAGATGATGTTGTCATTGTAATATCCAACCAAAAAACGGTACCCATGGAAGAAACTGCAAACAATATCCTACAGCAGGTATCAGAATGGGGGGTTCGAAACAAGCTAAGGTTTGCACCAAATAAAACAAATGCCATGGTGATAACCAAAAAGCGTAAATTCGATCCACCCAATCTGTATTTAAACGGCATCAAGTTAAACCTGGTGACCGAAATAAAAATCCTGGGTCTGATCCTTGACAAAAAGCTCACCTTCAATCAACATATAGCGGCAGTCTGCAAAAAAGCAGCGAGCATCTACAAACAACTAGCATGTGCCGCGAAGGTAACTTGGGGCTTAAATAGTGAGATAACAAGGACAATATACGTGTCAGTAATAGAGCCCATCATCATGTACGCAGCGGCCGTATGGTCAGAAAAAACGCATCTCACCGGCATCGTAAAGCAGCTAAATGCTATCCAAAGAGGCTTTGCGCAAAAAGTATGCAGGGCATACCGCACAGTCTCCCTCACATCAGCGCTCGTGCTATCCGGATTACTCCCACTAGACCTGAGGATAAGAGAGGCCGCTGCCTTATACAAGGTTAAACGGGGAATATCACAGGACTATTTACCACCTGGGACAAATTTGGAGAAAATCACGAACTTTGCAGAAAACCCACACCCAGCGGAATTCACTACAATAGAGTATTCCCCGCATGAGAATCTAAACTCCGAAACAACTATCCTTAACCAAACCACCGGTACAAAAATTTATACTGATGGCAGCAAGATTGAAGGAACAGTAGGAGCTGCAGTCAGTTATTGGGAAGGAAACAAGGAAACGAAGTTCTCACAATACAGCCTGCACCCAGCATGTACGGTATTTCAAGCAGAACTATACGCGCTCTTACGAGCAACACAGATGGTCAAGCTCAGTGGCGAAACTGGGGTCTCGATATGGAGCGATTCTAGATCAGCCCTAGACCTAGTGAGTAACTCAAAGCTGTCGCACCCATTACAGAGAGCAGTACGAGACTGCATAGAAGAAATACGGGAAACTGACAGGGATATTCAACTATTTTGGCTAAGAGCTCA
>MU158799.1:736393-758444 GCA_015888305.1 Antheraea pernyi
TTTCGTTCGGTCAGTGAGAGCGCCGGAAGCCCACCTCCCCTCCTCTTCCCCTTTCCCCCTTCCTTCTCCCCCCCCCTCCAAACACAGGCTGGCAACGCACTTGCGACTCTCATGTTGCAAGTGTCTATGGACGGTGGTGATCACTTAACATCAGGTGACCCACATGTCCGTTTGCCTCCTATGATATATAAATAAAAAACATATTTGCATGTTTAAGTACATTATTTTAAAAATCCATTTTATTATCTAACGTCACAAGTGCGGCTAATATGATTAAACGTTAAAATTTTATGATAGCAATTGCATTAAACCGCAACATTGCGCTCGCTTACTTGCGGTTAACCAATGTGTTTCGAAGGCACAATTACGCTCGAGAAAATAGTCTAAACCATAATGGGGCATTTTAAGTGCCTTATAGTGTTAGGTTTTATAACGATTACACTTCAATGAGGCCTTTTAAAACCTTATACATTACACGTTACCGTCTCTTGCTCCGAGTAATAAGTTTTGATCGACAGAAGTCGTTCCCGGCAGCAATTTGTGAATCCAATTTAGCGATTATGTATATAGATTAAGTTACATATTGACAACATATTTGACATTTTTAATAGACGACCAAAATAATACACTTATTATAGTTATTTAATAGAGCTTTTAGATATATTTTTTGTTGTAGCACAGCAAAATTACTGCTCTGTGCCTGATGGTAAGCACAGTACAATCCAAAAACAATGGCGACCACCGAGTGACACACTATTCATCGCCAGTCGCCGCTGTTATGCCGGCCTACGAAATGCTGGATACGTACAGGCTGATCCCGAAACGCGACCCGCAGAAGCGAATCACTATGACGGGCTTTTTCGCCATATACATGGTGGTTGCAACCCAGTCAGACTGCAAAACCCTACCACCCCGCTTTCGCCATTGCCTCGTTCGTTATTGAGCAGGGTACACCACGCGCAGGTGAGGTTGGCTTGAGTGTCTCAAGTCTTAGATGTTATTCGACACCCCTTACCCCCCAAAATAGATTTATGGTAATGTTTTACAATACAGCAATCACGTTTCTTGTATGATTATTACATATTTCACAAAGTTCTTGCCAATGAAATTACACCTATAACATTTTTTTCCCGGATGGATTACACGTTGTTAGCCGGACTGGCCTTTACAGCTTCATCTGGTTTGTGGCACTCGGCCGATTATAATGAGTACCCAAAGAAATGTTTTTATATTTAGAGTAGAAATATAGTTTTAATAGACATTAGCAGAAGCAAGAATTCTTTCGACGTCTATTCCTACGTATTTACTTGATAAGCATAGGTACTGGACATAACGTGAAAGTATCACGTGACGAACGAGTTTGTTCTAGGTGAGCCACAGCTTTCTGGCAGTACCGCTATTCTCAAAAAATACTACGTTGGCTGGGTTATGTTTATCGAACGGAACGGACTTGTTTTCCAAGGGAAATTCTGCTCGGAGAGGTTACACATGCAAAGAGGTCGGTTGGGCGTTCCATGCTTTACATTAAGGTTTGTGCTAAACGTTATATAGCCGCATTTAACATCCCAAGTAGCCAATGGGAGGAGCTGGCAGAGGATCGTGCTAAATAGCGGTGCCTATTTCAGGAAGATCAGTAAAGAAAACGCTTGAGATGTAACGAGTGGGCCACCAACCTCCGTTCACCTGGGGGTTCATACACTTGTTGAGACTGCTGCCGATGGATTCTTTCCCGGATCGCTTTCCATAGCCATGAACGGTTACCATCGTGCTACTTAAATCATCTGTTAAAAATAAAAAGGCCTATAATGATGTTACTGATTCTGAATATAGGTATTGTATATAAATACTCAGTTATTATGTCGCTGTGTTATATGTATGGTAAATAAATACAGTTTGGGTTAGTAAAAATATTTACGAACAAAAAAGTTTACGCTCAAATGTAGGCAATATAATGACAGAATAATCGTGACATAAAAACTAACCAATCGTCTTACGCTTGAAATATTCGATAGCTTGTGTTTGTTTAATTAACTTAACTTCAAAATGAATGTATAAATGTATGGCTATGAGTTACCATCAAAATATACATGAGAACCTAAGACTATACTCATATAAGAGTAAAGCTGATAACATAGAACTGTTTTTTCCTATTTAGTCTATGAACTTTGTGGAAATAATAGGTTTTTACCTATGATATTGCCGTTCTACAGTACTGGCCATTTCAAATCAAAATATTTTTTGTTTGGCTAAGAATTCTAATTTCAAATTAATTTTATTTTATAAACATGGAATTCTTTTTCCAAAAGTAGTCATTTGTTTATTGATTAGTGTTACATTTTAATCGCATTTCAATCTTTTTTGTCATCATGGATACGTTAAAAATTCGAGTAGTTATGGAATATGAGTACCGTCGTGGCAGCAACGCGGCACAAGCGGCACGCAACATCAACGACATTTACGGAGCTAACACTACAAATCAACGCACCACCTGTTATCGGTTTGCTCGCTTCCGTTCTGGGAATTTCGACCTGATAAATGAACCTCGCGGTTGTCCGAAGACTTTGGTCGACAATGATGAATTAAAGGCGATTGTGGAAGCTGATGATATACTATCTACGGCTGAATTGGCAGCAGCAGCGACGTTAGCGTCAAAACAATATTGATCTATTTGCGTCAAATTGGCAAGGTAAAAAAGCTTGACAAATGGGTGCCCCACGAAATCAATGATCGCAAGCGCGAAGTACGCGTCGAGACGTGCCTTGCACTGCTCAACAGACACACAAATGAAGGAATTTTGAACCACATTGTTACCTGTGATGAAAAATGAATTCTGTTTGATTACCGCAATCGCTCAGCAACTTGGTTGGATCCTAGTTCAGCACCAAAACAATGCCCTAAACGAAAACTTACCCCTAGAAAAGTGGTGGTCACTGTTTGGTGGTCTAGCGCCGGTGTGATTCATCACAGCTTCTTACCAAACGGGGTGAGCATTACTGCAGATGTATACTATGAAGAACTGAACACAATGATGAAGAAGCTGGCACATCTTTGGTCAATCATTGGTCAATCGCTTTTTGGTCTCCGCTGCTCCTGCACGACAACGCGCGACCTCATATTGCACAGCAGACGGTCTCCAAGTTGCAAGAACTGGGGTTGGAAGTTCTCAGTCATCCGCCCTACTCACCAGACCTTGTGCCTACAGACTACTACTTTTTCCAGAATTTGGATAACTCCTTGGCAGGAAAAAACTTCAATTCCCGAGAGGCAGTACAAAATGCCTTTGAAGAATTTGTGGCCTCCCGTCCAGCTGATTTCTTTAAGAAGGGCATCAATAAACTGCCACTGCGTTGGCAAAGAAGCATTGATTGCATGGGTGATTAGTTCGATTAATACAAACAAAAAATACATGAAAAAAGTCGTTTAAATTTTTTCATACAAAACGGCAATTTCATAGGTATATTACCTAATATGATTTAGAAACTCGAATTTGTCCTTCGAGCCATCTTTATTCTATGTAATTAACAATTTCAACAATGACGGTGATTAATATAGGTAATGATGTTTTTTCATATAAATTAAGTAATGTACCTAAATGTCCAAAATGTTACATTTTAGGGAGCTCAATAAAACTCAATCGTACGGCAAAACTTCCATTACCGAAAAGACTTAAAGATGAAAACTTGCAAATAATTACGCTAATATACGCTTTATCTACGATTACAATGTTATTGATTAATTCTCAATATCTGCTTAAAAAGTCTAAAGGCAATAAGTATTTTATTTTCACCTACATGACTTTTTTTATTGACTACTAGCGACCCTTGAACTTCTGTCTAGCGACATTTGCTTTTGTCTTGTATGTGGCAACGCTCCGAAACAAGTTTCATAGTACCCTGGTATTTCGCGACTTACATGTAATTGCAAAATACTTTATATTCACGTTACGTACGTTATAAACATGTGATTTTAGTAACATATAATTATGTTCAGATCATACAGAAAAACACAGAATAATTTAGATCTTCTTAGGGAAGCGTTAAGATTTTATATTTGATTGATATATTTCAAATAGATAAATAAGTAAATAGATGGATAGAGAGAGGGAGAACGGAAAAAGAAACGGAGATAGAAATACATGTAATACAAGCATGATTTTACTTTATAATTTATATAACAAATCAGAAAAAGGAAGTCTGCGTGGAACCTTCGGAGCTTTCGAAGCCTTTTATATCTCTATATACCAAGTTCGAGGCTTACAAATAATACACAAGAAAGTAATTCTCAGGAGAACATAGCAGGCGGAAATAAATGTAGCCAAAGTGACCGTGACTGCAATATGTAAAATACAACAGCTTTGTTTATCGCTTGTGAAATAACCGCATTAAAAATCACGATACATTTTTTTTATGCCAAAAGTCAGCAAACAGGTAGACGGCCTACCTGATGGTAAATGGTAACCGTTGTCAATAGACAACTGTATACCAAAGTGCATCACTGTTATGTTGCCGCTTTGAAGAGCGCGTTTCAGTCCTTTCTTGAAGAGCCCCATATCATAGCCCTGAGGAAAAACCGTGCTGGGTTTTTAAATAACTATGAATACTATGCATAGTGGAACGAGTCATAAATCTACGCTGCAAAGCGATCTGCAACACCACATAAGCCACCATAACAACAGCAAGTCAAAATGTATTTCTAGCTAGCAGGCCCGGCGGACGTTGACCTGCCCTGATAATAAAAAAAACCTTGACAAATTATATACCTAAATCTTCCTCATGAATCTACTGGTGAAAACGACATGAAAATCCGTTCTGTACTTTTTAAGTTTATCGCGAACAGACAGACAGTCGTGTTAGAGGACTTTGTTTTCTATACTAATATTATAAAGAGGTAAATTTTGTGAGGTTGTATAGGATTGTATGAGGTTGTAATACTTGGATTTACTGATCCGATTTGAAAAATTTGATTGTTAGATAGCTCATTTATAGGAGCGGAGCACCAATGAAGACTGTTTCAAAATTGGGTTTTTTCCTTTTGAGAGCTTCCGCTGCGTGTTAGGGTTAGCCCAGGGTAACTATTCCATGGTGCAGGCATATTCCATCCCATGCCTCCCTAACGAACCTTCAGGTCACTGGTAGATGAAGGCCCGTGCTGATAGAGCATGGCGTTTTGCCGCCGCTCCAATAACATAGGAACATAGGAAGAACCCTTCCTGAGAGGTGGGTCCCCGTTTGAACCATTCACGGGAGACCCAAGCGCGTGGCCAGGGCAGTGGAGTTTGCTAGTCGTCACCCCACAACCCCACAACCTGGTCCACATTCGCGCTATGCGGCCGAGTCCGACATCACCCTCACACTGTCTCCCGGCGGCATGAGGTGTATTCAATGTAGGATTTGCCCCTCGTTAAAAAGAAAAAGAAAAAAAAGGGTAACTTTTCCACACGAACGAAGTCGCGGGCAGGAGCTAGTATAATGTGTAGTGATTATAGAAAATGAACGAAACCTACACTTATATCACGGTACGACACAGCATTCTATTTCTACTTAATCTTGCAAATTATATAAAATGTAATATGTAATAATGTAATATTTCATCCGATTGAATTGTTCTACGCTTCCCTTTCCAAACAGCGGTCGCGGTAATGGTTGCAGCGTTACTAGGAAATGATTTTTCCACTTGAAAGTTAGGTAACAATGGTCACATTATACTTACGATACCAACCGTTACAAGCAAAATTCACTAGGTAAGTATATTTTCTAAACATATCATTTTGTACTAAATGATACCCGCGAGTTCGTCATGTTGTTTATTTTATTAACAACTAGCTTCTTACCACGACTTTGTCGGCGTGGAATAGTTACTTTGCACCAACACGCTAACACATAGCGGAAGCTCCCTCAAAGAACAAAAATTTGTGATTTTGAAACATTCTTCATTGGTGCTCCGCTAATATTGGTCTTAGCGTGATGATATATCTAAAACTATTAACAAATTTTTTAGTTTATCTCTTGAGGAATGTCATTTTGTCATTGAAATCGATTGAACTGTTTTAAGTTAAATTCAGATATCATATAATCAAACAAATTTCATAATCAAGGGTTCTTTATAAAACGTGTCTATCAAAAAATTTGAAAAATAATTGAACATACCGACACGCAGAACGACAAATATTCTATCTATCTATACTATAATAAAATTATGAAATCGTCCTGTCTGTACATTGAAAATATTTCTATAACATTCATTGAGAGTGATGTAAGGAGTGTATCAGGATACAGCAATACTATTTTCAAAACTTTATCTATTTGAGAGCGCTGATTTCTAAAGCTATTAGATGAATTTTCACAAGAAACTTGAGCGTAGTTTGGTGCAAGAAATAAGCTAACTTAATTAAAAACAGCTGACGCAAAAACAACATATCTTAATTCCAAATTTTCGAACTATGCTTAGCTTGACAAAAAATACATGCATGTTTTTAAATTTGTGAAATCCTGTTTATATTTCACTAAATATCATGACATTGTTTACTCATTCAGTAGAATATATATAGATATATAATTACTTCGTGATCACCAGGCTTGTTATCCAATGGGGAGGCACAGGCGAAGCTAATTTCAGATGGCGCTAGCATAATTGGTTCTTGTCACCGAGTTGTCAACGTCAAACATTTTTATCATACTGACCCTTCGGCTTCCGAATTAAGACGAAAAGCTCAAAATGGCGGACGATAAGTAAAAAAAAACTTTGTGCCATCGGCAGTGACACTTATGTACCTATACGCTATACATCTATATTCTTCAAGTTTTATCTATGATCGCAATAATACATTTATCTAAATGACAATTTGATATATTATATAGTTTTGTTTAAAAATTGTTAATGTTTTTTGTACATAATTATAGTTAATTTATAAAATGTGTCGTTTTTATTTTATGATCGATTAGTACACCTATTATATACATATGACAAATGTAACTTCAACTTATTATATTATATTTTTTTAGTCCAATTATAAGTTATGTAGGTAGTATAAGATTGTTTTTAAAAATTAATTTTTATTTTTAATTTATTTTACTCTTGTGTGCTAGTGGTGTATAATTGTGGTCTAGGTAATAGTATTTAGTATTTTATAGGTCTTAGTTAGATATATAAGACGTTCAATCTGCACACTTTGCAACGGCCATTGACACTGTGCTTGTGCTTTAACGTAGACGCGTAGAGAATTGTATATAAGTTTTGTACTTTTCTAGATAATTACGTCGAATATTAAGCACCTCAAATCAAATCAAAAATCTTTATTTCTAGGCCCTAATAAGGCACTTATGAACGTCAAAGACTACCACCCGTTCGGAAAACAACCCAGTCATCCAGAAGAACCGGCAAGAAACTCGATTGGGTACATCTTTTTAACATATATTTCCAATACATCATACAATAGCTTTTAGTGGATGCATAGAGATGAGTCAATTCCAGACATCACTATCGTTCACATACTGATCCGCTCTATAATATCCTTTTGACACTAAAACCCGTTTGATGTGGCGCTTAAATTTACAGTCCGGCAAATCGGAAGCATGCTTTGTAAAACTTGACACTGTTACCTAAAAATCTATTACTGGTTTTGCTAAGTCTGAAACATGGGACGACCAGTTTATTACAGTTTCTAGTATTTAGATTATGCCGGTCTTTTACTAAATTAAGTTTTTAAAGTTTTTACGGACATACATTAAATTATCACGAATGTATTGGGAGGGCAGACTTAAGATATCGAATTCCTGGAATTTCGTTTTTTATGATTCGCGAGGTCCCATATTTATATATTATTTTACTAATTTTTTTTATTGCTTTAGAACGAGAATCGAGTGTCGAGTGTCCTACAGAAATCTTGCTACTGTCTAAACTGTACCTGGTATTTTTTTAAGATAAATCCTTTGTGTGATTGTGATTAGTTTTCAGATTTTGAGTTAGATTGAAGAGCATAATGTGATTATGGCACAGTGGTCAGCATGTTTGGAGACTGCGTCGATCGACATAAGTTAGGATTCTTGAGAATGGGTCGGAACTTTCGGTGAATGAAAATATTGTGATAAAATCATAGTATGGTGGTACAGTTTTTTCTAAGTTCGCTTGACTAACTACCTTAAAGTTGATAATCTATAGCCAATATATATAGGTGTACGCCTACACCTGCATTTGAGAGCCAGTTCACGTTTACGCTTACTGTGCTTTGTGTCCTTAGCCTACATCGTCATTTAAGATCAGGTAAGATTACGGCGAAAAGCTAAAACCTGTTATTACAAAAAAAGTTAAATACTTGGTTTAAAAAGGTTTCGAATTAAATGCACCGCGCTCGCCCGAGGCAAGTTCGCGTTATCCTTTTTCGCAAGTCTAACCTAACGTAACAAAAACGAGACAAAAAAGCAAGATGGCGAACATTCAGTGATCGCGGTGTGTTTAATTCGAAACCTTTTTAAAGCAAGTATTCAATACGTATTTAACTTTTTTGTAATAACACAGATAAAGAATTGATTTACCTGATTGGTTTATCTTATGACTAAGTTTCCGCACTGTGCTTTTCTCACCGTCATCTGATAGTGATCATAAGTAAATTTGGAAAAGATTGTTGTTTCATCATCTAAGTAGAACTGTGATATATATGTTCGAATTCTTGAATTTTTAATTCTAAGTTCACATTTTTTTTTTTTAGAACTGACTACGCTATTGGCTCAGCAAGGTCTTAACAGCTTCACCGAGCTACTAAGGCGAGCGCTTAAGGCACTCAGCCGATTTTATTTTGACAACTAGCTCAAGGGTGCACGGTACACCTCGGCTTTGGCTGTTGCCTGATACAATAAATTAAATTAGTATGTAATAGAAAAATAGTAGTTCTTATAATAATATGTTGTTTATTATTAAGAATTAAAAAACTAAGCGGCTGTAAATAATTTACAATAAGCGTCAAATTAACAAAATATCCCTCGTATCATTTCAGAAATAAATTTTAACTAATAATTAATTTATATACATTTTTTAATATCAAATTAATTATTACTGAAAAAGTTAAACGTTATCACGAATGTTAGAACATTATAATAAGTCGTCGAAACAAGTGTACGAGATGAGTTGCAAAAAATGCAACAAGCAGGAACTCGAACCTAGTGACCGAGAGACATTACCGACTTGTTTTGTGTATCAAGCAATACACGTTCACATTTAGATCTTATCGTTGTATTAATAAGGAATATGATGATATTACATAAGTGCTCATGTTAAAACGTATGGTGAGAGAAGGAAACGTGGTAGGGTATTGTCAGTTGCGGCAAAGCGCGTGAGTGGCGCGCATGATCGATCGATTTTAAATTTCGAATTCGTTTCGCTTATATTAACCGCGCGCGTATTGGGATTTTGATCCGGTGAGTTTTTTAAATTTATTAAAACCACTGGATATAGGTCCTTTAACCTAACATTAATGTAATATCCTAAATTAGATATATAATATTGAAAGTTATTATATAACTTTAATAATGTATATATAAATGTGTTAAAAATTTTAGTAATTCAACAGTATTTTTAATAAATAAATCCCGGTAAGTTGCTTTTTTTGAAGTTAGCAGAACAAGTAATAAATCATGCTTAACAAAAAATAACAAAATTAAAATCAATATTTACCAAGTTTTACTGACATACAAATTAGATAAGAAACAGTTAAAAAATGTGTAAATAATATAAATACATGTTTCTTGATAACAAAAGTGTAGTATTATTAAAAAAAATATCCTTTTTTTAGGGTTTATAAAAAAAAAATTAGCTCTCGTAACCCTCTAAAGAACTTGTGTTAAAGCTAATTTACCGTTGATTTCAATTTTAACTCACAAACCAGTTTAGATGTTTCGTAGTTTTTACAACAGCAAAGATAATTGGTTGCTAAACAACCGATAACTGTTTATTAATTAAGTATTTTAATCGGAATATAGAAATTTCAATAAATCCGGGTGACCGACATCTTTATTATATTTGTTGCAACTTTCAATACCTATTATAGCAACTTTATTACCATTCTATATGGACATACTTATCTATAAATATTATAGAATAAAGTCAGTTTTCGTGTTTGACTGTGTGTTACCTTATTTGTTATAAACTACGCAATACATTTTGATACAGTTGTCAATATCATTTAGAAAATTTCTTCCGGAAGGTTTATAATTATGTATAACTAGTTTAAAATAAAATAGCTCGCTATAATTTCAGTTATCTGACAGTGAAATTCCCGTCAAAATCGGTCCTGCTATTTCGGACATTACCCGGAATTTAAGTTATCAGTAGCGCGAATAATTTCATATCCAGTCAGTAAAAGTCAGTTGATATTTTGATATTAGATACAGACATTTTATTTTTATTATATGTATAGATAATACGTGTATATTCAATTTATATAAACTAGAGAAAAATAAATATTTGGTGTTTAAATTGAAAACATTGGCTAAACCTCATGAGATACATTAAAATCATATACTATACAATTGTAGACCCTGAAAATACCTTTAAAAAAGTCTTGAATTGTATTCGTCTATCTTTTAAGGATAACTCACAATAAACGTTTTTAGCTTTGATATGCAAAAAAAAGTGTGTGTGTACTTATTTATGTACACGCGTTAGAAGTTTACTTCTTTGGCGTAACAAGATAAAAAAATTATCTTTCCCCTTATTCTACGTTTGTAAAAAAAACAACACTAACAATAGAAAAAGTTGACTATAGCTAACTACAGTGTGTCGGTTTTTCGTGGCGGTGTCCGCGCGCATCGTAATAATTTACTCTCATCATTTTTCCCTAACGCGCCAAAAGAAGTATAACTTCAAAAACTAAAGGTATAATTGTTCTTCGTGAACTTATCTAACGGGTATTTAAGTCATTTTTCTATCTACGAGTATTACATTGTCTGTAATAAGTTTAAATAAAGAATAATAACGAAAACATCTACACGCTTAATTAAGTATAATTTATATTAACATTAATTTAAATAGGTATCAGTTTTAAACATTCTTTAATTAATTTAGGTACTGAGAAAGTATTTTATAAATATTAAAACATTACTATCGGTTCGGAAAATTTACTGGTTATAGATAAAAGCCGGTATTCGATCGAGCAAACTCGATGAGGTTTACCAATGTATAACAATAGTTTACAGTCGTTTATTATAATATATCTTGGATATATATAGACAGTACTATTTGATTTTATTGTCCAGTGACTTGGTTATGTAATTAGGAAACTCATTTTAGTATTTAACGCGAAATGATGAAATAAATATTCTATAATTAGTCATATTGATGACTGTTTTAAAATATCATACACTAATAAATAAGGCTGAATCCCGTACCGTCGTTATTCGTTTACAATTTCAAACTCGTATAAGTTTATCCTAATACATAGTATGAAATTTTCAATGACGTATAACGTGCTCTCCTCTTCTATGCATATACTTTGTTGATATTTCGGACTTTCGAGACTTTACTTTATGGACTTTACGTACTAAAACAAGATATTTGAATATTTTCTCAAGATCGACCGTTTGAGCATCCCTGGTTTATATAAACTAACGATTGGATTTGCAGTCATTTTTGAAATCCTAATCATTAAGCGGTGAATCAATAGCAAGGTAGCAGCAGGCATTTCTCGAATGCCTGTCGGGCTATCTACCGCCCTCAAAATGATCCTTCATCAAATACCCAAATTTTTTCTGGCATCTTCATTTGAGAATAATTCCTCTCTAGATTGAGGAGGGTAGGTTTCTCTCTCTAGGTTTTCCTATCTTGAGTTATATCATCATTTAACTATAACTGAGGTTGTGGTCAAACATTATAAACCTATAGAGTATATGATAGTCAACTGCTTGAAGGCATCTGATGCTTTAGATTCGCGTAACAATGACACCATATTGTCACCCAGTCCACGGAGTATTATATTATCAGTTTAAATTAATTTATAATCTATACTATGAAAAAATTGTAAAACCGTCGTGTCTGAATTTAATCTGTTACGGCATTTTATACCGAGTTCTTAAAGGCTCAAAGTTTGATTTGGCAGTCTTCCTCAGTTTCGTGTGAACGATCTGCTCACCGTTTTTTTAATAATAGGTAATATTAGTATATTTTCTACCCGGAGTTTTAAATAAAACCAAATTACAACGTAATACAATTAAAAAATCAAAGACGATAATGTTTCAACAGTAAATATTAAGTTTAATCCAATTCGTAACGTCTATTGGGAAATCGAAAATCCTTTAATAATAATCAGGCGTAGTTTATTCTATTTTATTTAAAAAAACGAATTTTGTAATTTTGTAATATCTACTTATCGAATTTTAGCGAAACGTGACAAAAACATTACGAAAGTGAAACTTTTAAACGCGATGACAGTAAAATTCCAAGGCCGAAATTTACTGCAATATTTTTAAAGAGACTTCCCTGACGCAAAAGGATAGTTGACCAAAGAGGTAAAAAAATAACTTTGCTATGGAATATAAATAATATATGACACTCACAAATAATGTGGCTTTCTATTGGTAAAAGAATTTTCAAAATATGTTTAGTAGTTCCTTAGATTACCTTACAAACCTTAAAAAACTTTATGAACTCACAAACTTTACCCCTTTATAATATTAGTATAGAAGTAGAGATATGTATTGCTGATTTAGCTTTAAAATGTCTCAAAAAATTACATAAATAACAACCACATAAAGTAACTTTGAACTTCTGTTAACACGTTAACCTGCTTTCGGTTACGTTTGACGTGTTCTTGAAAATTGAAAGGGATTTCCGAATCCGGTTTTAACACCGACCGTACAAAATGGGATCAACATAATTATTGTTTACAAAGCTATTAACTTAAATAACTTAATCTGCGAACAGTAGCTATTATATCTATATACATAAAAATAAATAGTCCAATGTGTATCCAAGTAAATATTTTACAAGGAAATTAAAAAAATTGGTTTAAATAAATCTCCATACAAGAAAGTGAATTAGTGACACAGAAGATATCTTGTGGAAACACCTTGGTGTATGCTGTTTCCTGATGCTATTGTTATTATCGAAGAAGATGCTGTAGAAGTCCAGAGTAGGCTGGGAAAATGGAAAAAAACTGGAGATCGTTGGTTTGAAAATGAGTATAACAAAAACTAAACATTTGCTTTGCGACTTCGGTGGTCCATCCAGTTTTTCTCCTACAGCCTTAAATGGTGTATCCCTACCAACCAGTATGTAAAATAGATGTTAGTAGGCAAATCTTTAAAAATATTGACGGATTGATGTTCAATTGTTCAGTTACTATTTTAATTTAATTGGTTTCATTTCTTTCTATGGTACGCTCGAGCGAACCCGGGGCGGGTAGCTACTAAGAAATATAAAATCGTGATTTACATACTATATGCATTCAAATTAACGTATTACCTATGCTGTTGCCTGAGATTTTTAGTTTATATATAACATTTACTTATCTCTCTTTGCGTAAGTTAAAAGCATTAGGCAACTTAAGAAATTTCAAAATAAAGTAACCTATCAAGTTAATGGATTGATGATGGTAGGTTATCAAAGATTAGATACGTTTATTATAACTTATATGATAAACAATAATTACGTAAATTGATTTGACCAGACTAATGCAAGCCATGACCTCCATTCTGTAAAACTGGTTAACTACTTGACTGAAGACCAAAACCTAGATTGAGTACAAGTTGTATTATAATTGTAATTATCCTTATTTGTAACAAGCTGATACACGTAACTTCGTCTAAGTTGTTTATTATCTTGACACTATATGTTAAGTACACAGGAAAAACATAAACAAATTTTAAGTAAAAATATACTTTGCTAATAAAATTTATTTGTAAACAATGTTACCTGTTTACTTTCTCTTTCCTGCACATGCGCATCATACCGTTTGCCCCGTTTCTTCACGACACATCGCTGAACGCGTAGGCGTCTATACAAATTGTAGTTTCTTAACACTTTAATAACGTTATATTAAATGAAGGTATTGTGTTATTTTATTATGAATGAAGAATGTATTGGGAGGGCAGTGTCAAATACCGATTATCTGAAACATAGTATGATTATTCCTTTAGTGATTCGAGAGGCTCCATATTATACCTTGTTCGAACTGGCCGTTTTTGTAATATGAATTCTGTGTCTATCTCAGTTGTTGTTCTCACAGCAAAGTACCATAAAACATTAAGCTATGGAAGTAAGCGAAGTAGACCAATCTAGCAGTGGCGATATCTGCTAGCTGACAAATCTTTCAAACTACAAACGCAGCTAACTTTAATTTTCCCGCCATTTTTTTAAGGTAAGGATTACATTGTAATTTAGAATCAAGTGTGATACCCAACAACAAGCTATTGTCAACGAAGCCTACTCAATTCCCATTGATCTCGATTTTACTATCAACTAGTGAAACATTAGGCAAGGTGAATCTTATACGTATATTTTGTTTTATACGCATTAAGTAATAAATTGTTTAATGTAAACGAATCGAAAATTATATTTATTACATACTTCAACTCGGAATTTAATCTGAAAAGAACTCGTCTAAGCAGATTATTAATACATACCAGGAACAAAAACGGCCCTAAAAGAGAACCCTGTGGAACGCCAATTCAAGTCAACGATCTCACAGATGTTACCACATCTATATTAACTTTTGTGACTACAATCTTTTAAATAAGAGACTAGAAATTCGAGAGAATCTCCACAAACACCATAATGCCTTAATTTCAGAATAAGTATACTATGGTCAACACAGTCAAAGGCCTTAAATAGTGTATGTGGTTAGATATAAAAATATTTGATCTGATTACATTGTTCAGGGATAAAACAGAGAAACACGTTTGTATTAGCATTATGCGAGATTCTAGTCAAACGTTAAAACCTATCTATATAAATTAAAATCATTTGACAAATGTATCTAAGCGTATCAGTCCGAATCGCTGCTCCTCTTTGGTTAATTGTTGTTTTTGTGTGCGTGTATAACATCAGGAAAAGGTTTGTATGAACAAAAATGTATGAGAAACCGTACGGAAAAGTGAAAAATTATATGCCAGAAGCCCGTAGGGAGATATACCTACAAAATATTGACAGAATTGACAGGTTGACGTTAAGTTGTTTAACTGCTATTTAATTTATTACATGACCGTATTGTAAAGCCAAGATTTGGTATTATTTTCTTAGCTAGTACATCCGTGTGGAGCTTGGACTGGTAGCTAGTAAGGTATAAAATTTGTGATATGACAACATCGCTATCTTTGATGATAAGTACAGGATAATAATAAAACAAAGGCAACCGCCGAGAGGCTTAGAATTCGTAGAAAGTAGTTGCTGTCAAGATATTGCCTCTTCAGCTACATTGGTTAACCTCGAAATGCGATAACCTGTGCATGATGGTAGCAATTCACTCGGGTACAGATATGCTTAACTGTTTAGGATCTCGGAAACTCATAAATCTTTACATAATTACCGAGTATGTCTTACTTAACGAGAACCTAATGAAGTTTAGTCGATGTTTACGTAAGAACCTGTTAGTACGATTGCCCTAGGATTACGTAGTGACACCACTACCCCACAGATTGTAGGAAACGACATGAAGGAGCCGGTTTTACAAGGAATTGGCTCCGGTTACACTTATATTAGATTTCTAAGAAAACCTATATGTTAACTCGGTTACACACTTAGGTTACGTCATTTCAAACATTACTCGTATGTGACTCTTGTCATTAACTTTATAAATTAGTAACTGTTCGCTCCTACTTCGCATAGGTGTACTAACTCGAATTGTCTCTTAATAGTACCACCATGTAATAAAATACAATGGCAACCCAACAAAAGCGATAATAGCTTAGCTGATAGCGTGTTCGTCCACAGCGTCGATGGACGTATGGTCGCAACGGAGTCGGAGCTTCCATTCAAGGAACATATCGTAATGAGACCATAGTGTCGTGGTAGGGTTTTATCTAAGTCAGCCTAGCTGCCACCCTCAATTTAAAATCTGTCGTTAAGCACCTGTTGATCTATTTTGGCAGCTGCCAGCAAAGAGTAAAGCCCCGTTTAGGTTTAGCGTTTTTTATATCATAGGAGGTAAACGAACAGGTGGGTCACCTGATGTTAAGTGATCACCACCGTCCACAGACACTTTCAGATAATTAACCAAATGGATGCCATCGCTCTGAAGTAATGAGATTACATGGATTCGGCAATTGTTTTAGAGATTTCTATTATTATTTGCTGTTGTTTAAATTTACTTAGCCTAGGGTGAAGATACCAAGAGGAAAATAATTATATGTGTTTTATTTACCACCTGACTAGAGTTTATCAATACACACGTACGTTATTTTTCAACTAGATTTTTGACAGCGCGGTACAGAAAATTTACAAATACGATAGTGCGCCATCTATTAGCAGATATTTTAAGTATACAGTTGAGTTATATTATTAATATTGCGTAAATAATCGTCATATTAGAATGTCTACACTTACCAATTTTCATGGTGATCGCTTGAATAGTGTAGACGTCGATGTACTACAGTGGTGCCAGGTTATAGTAAAATGTATATATAGTAGAAAAACTTTGTCCTGGAATAAAACGTTTAGGTTTGCCAACTTTTGTAGTGAAAATGGTGTTAGGGTTTAGCAGTCATAGATATAAATAAATATAATAATAATAAAACCTTATGTTTCTTGCAAAGTAATAGCAGTTCATTGAAAAAAAATATCACTATGCTAAATCTACTTTTTTTGTTTATTTATTTATTTGTAACAATCCTCCTCGGGTGAAGGCCTCGTCGAATGAAGTCCATTGACCCCTATCTTGGGCTACTTTTAACCAGTTCGGGCTCGCTGTCTTATCATCCTGCCATCTTGTGTTGGGTCTTCCTCTGAGTCGTTTTCCTTTCGGACCATTCCACGTACCGATTCGAATCATAAACATATATATACTAAAATCCAAGATACATTTTTCTATAATAGTATTATAAAGAGTTTTTTTTTCTGTAACGCATGTACACAAAACATACTCAACAGATTTATAAAATTGTGCCGTCACGGGACGCCACCCCTGGCAGATGTGAAACATCGATTTTTTTTTGTATAAGTTATATTCATAAAAGAACAAATTACGACAGGAATTACATATGACATAATGAAAAGATTACAAAAATAGATTAGATTACATTACATTACACATTTGTTCCATAAAATAATTACTGTTTATTTATTTATTACATAAATATTCATTTTTATTAAAAACAAAATACAAAAATTCAAAATTTAAAAATTACAATTTGTTTCAAAATATACTACAAACAAAAGAGAGATTGCGCATGGCATCGCGCCGCCACGTCGCACACATACGCCACGGCCAGTATCGCCACGCCAACAATCAGGTTTAAAATTCTTTCACATACAGAAAGCTACAATATCAGCGAGTAACATGTGATTTATTTGATTTTTTAAATCTATAACACGAGCGAAGCAGCTAGCCAAAGCTATTACATAAATCAGTCTAAATAGAATAGACGAGGCGTAAACATATGACAGTAGGTACATAAGAATCTATGTCTGTTAGGTAAAGGTTAAACAAATCATAGTAAACATCGTGTGACATACTAACACCGCTTTCGATTGTGTTATAATATTGTGTGAATTATTGTGCGTAGACAGCGCAACGTTTGCCCCGCGACGATTGGAATTCGAATTGACGTGTGTACACGCGTTTGTCTAAAGATTTTCTCAATAATACGAATCGTGGTAGAAAAATAGATAAATATGTGAGAACAGAAACTTTATTAGGCGCGGTATTTTTTTAGCAGGAGTTAAATTTATAATTTCGCGTCATGACATGCTAGTAAGCGTGACCGATCGATCTTACTCAGACTAGCGACGCGTAGTATAGGGGCCAGTGTATATCTAATATTGATATTATGTATTGAAATTGTTTGATAAATTGATAAAGTGTATAAAAAAGTATATAATTATTATTCGGAGTGACAATAAATGTGAAAGAGAGACTAATGATAAAAATTTCAATTTTCAAATTATGAAATTTAAATAATTCACGCTATTAATAATTTAAAAATTCAAAAGAGAATATATATAACAGTTTAAATTCCATTGTTTTGAGTTTTCACTTCTATCAGCAGTCCTTATTACTCGACTTTTTCTATTAGTGTTAACGTCTTTCATTGGTTTTATTTTACCCAAAGTTCTAAAATATTGAAATGCAAATATCTTTATATCTAAAATCCTTTACAATATATTGGTTTTAACTATTGCCCCAAATTAGGCAATTTCTGTCTCATGGAATCCTAATACCTGATTAGAGATTGACTTAATTGATGGTGGCGCGTATTAACTTAACATTTGGAGAAAATTCAATTTCTAGAAAAATTAATTTAAGAGAAACAAAAAGTCGTAATAATTTAATAATGTAGTTGCCAGAATATAGGTATTTGTCACAGCATCTTGGCTGAACCTTGTTCGGGTGAAGCTAAGATGCTGTATGACCTGGTAATGATACATCATCAGCGACTCTCATGATAGGAAGGTTTTTTTTTTTTTTTTTTTTATGTCATAGGTGGCAAACGAACATGTGGGTCACCTGCTGTTAAGTGATCACCACCATCCATGGACACTAACAACCCCAGAGGAGTCGCAAGTGCGTTGCCATCTTTCGGAGGGAAAGGTTAGGGGAGGGAAAGGGAGAGGAGAGAGGAGAGGGGAGGGGAGATGGGTCTCCGGCGCTCTCACTGACCGAGCGAAACGCAACAATGCAAGCACTGTTACTTCACGTCGGTTTTCTATGAGAGGGTGGTACTACCCCGGGCGAGCCGACCCATTCATGCTGAAATCAATAATAGTTTCAGCGTGGCTCTACCACCATCAAAAAGGTTTGGGGAACAATGGGTGTAAGGGGTGTCGAATAACATCATAAGACTTGAGACACCCAAGCTAACCTCACCTGCACGTGGTGCACCCTGCTGAATAACGAACGAGGCAATGGCGAAAGCGGGTAGTAGGGTTTTACAGCCTGACTGGGTCGCAACCATCATGTAAATGGCGAAAAAGCCCGTCATAGTGATTCGGTTCTGCGGGTCGCGTTTCGGGATCAGCCTACGCATATCCAGCTTTTCGCAGGCCGGCATGACAGCGGCGACCGGCGATGTATAGTGTGTCACTCGGTGGTCGCCATTGTTTTTAGATTGTACTGTGCTTACCATCAGGCATAGTGCAGTCATTTTGCCGTGCTACAATAAAAAAAGAAGCAATGGGGCTGATATGTTCTGTGGAATAAAAGCCCCTAAATTAAGTAAAAAAAAAAAAACTAAACAAAGTAAAAAGAGTGTGTGAGAGTGTGTATGTAAAAGTGAGTGAGTGTACGTGTAAGTGATCGTATTCACAATATAAGTATATAAGTTTATGCCCACGGCTTGGCTTTTAGTAAAAAATATTTTTCCATCCCTCGGGAAAAGTAACTTTGTCATGATTAAAGCTAACCCCCCCCTTCTGTACCCCTGGTACCGTGTATGCAAAACTTCATGGTCATGGGTTGAGTAGTTAATGCGTGAAGTAATAATCAAATAAACTCACATATAGGTATAATAAGAACTAGTGTAGTGTATAGTGTACTTAAGAATTAGTGTATGAGGCTTACTACCGAATTGTAATTTACATTTCGACAAATCACTAATTATTTTCTCCAGAAAGGGTAAATCGACACTTACACCAGTTAATTATGTAACTTTATCCAACTTATAATCAAAGGTTGCACTCATTAAAGTTCAAATTACCCTAGCAGTATAATCGCCTTGATTATAGAAGTAAATTTCGGAGCACGAATATAATTTCTAAATTAAATTATAATGTTATCAAAATTATTGATGTACAACTTCTTGCAGAAGGACAGTCGACATATTATGGCCTCCGAATTTTTACGCCCCGGGTTAATGTCCATATAGTCTGCTCCTACAGCTACCGCTGCTTGATGTGACGTCTATAGTTTTTAATAACAAATCATTAAGAAATGTGTACTAAACTTAAAAATATGACTTCAATTTGTTGAAAAATTGCATGCTTTGCTCAAAAGAACAACCCTTTACGACTGTTACAAAACACCTCGTCATTTCTTCACCGTGAAGTATTCTAAAATACCTGAAACGCAACTCCTGCAATATCATTACAACCTAGTTACTCTGTATCACGTAAATATTATTACAGCAATATAAATTCATGCTTTGGTCGTTGGTAAATTGTTAGTTAGATTGTAATAGTTCTAAGATGCATTACTCGCTCTGGAATTCAAAGCTTGAGTAATTCAAAGGTTCGATGATTCTACTAGATTCGGTTTCTGAAAGGAGCCATATTTGTTGGTACAGATAATTGCAACACCACAGAAAATATCACAGTGAAGGAAGACTGGAGATAAAAACTCTGCAGATAATTGTGTTATTTGATTTATAAAATACTAGCCGACCCGTGCCCCCCTTCCTTGGGGGTAATACGTAAGCGTGGAATGGTTATTTTGCGATAAAACGCAGCGGAAGCTCTGAAAAGGAAAATGATACCTCGATTTTGCAACATTCTTCATTGCTGCTCCGCTCCTATGGGTCTTAGCGTGATGATATATTGCCTATAATCTTCCCTGATAAATGAGCTATATAACATTGAAAGAATTTTCCAAATCGGACCAGTAGTTCCTGAGATTACCCCTTACAACGTCACAAACTCATAAACTCTACCTCTTTATAATATTAGTATAGATAACAAATAGCTTCTGCCTGCGATGGACTCCAAGAATAAATATAATTGAAATTCATATATCTGTATCTATATATGTATTCTAAATTATATTGTCTTTTTGGTCGTTTTGGCAGCCATTTTATTTTATTTACCGCGCTTTCGTCTACATAATTCAATAACCATAGTAACATATAAGAATATTGTATCGTGTTCAGTGAGCACTATTTAAATTGTCAAATATTAAAAGCTGCTTAGACAGATATAAAGTTTTATATCTTGATTTATATTTATGCAAGATTTCAAGACGTCAGCTCAGTCATCGTTTAAAATTCAACAGTATAATTATTAATAGTTATTTTAAAGATAGAAGGGGCCTTTCTAATATGATATTAGACCATAAACGTATTACTTATTGACAATATGGACATATTATATCATTACCTATCTTGAAATCACTTTTTCATTAGTTCCTTATACAGTGTAAGTGAGCACTGAGGTAGTTATATGGTCGGTTCCAAATATGTTGCTGATGATAAACCTCATTTGACACTCTGTTAGTATTTATATATCTAATGTATACGTTACATGTAAGTGGCGTGCGGGTCGTACTTACAACTGTTTTTAAAGAACATCATCATCTTAAATATTAATACGTGAAGCCTAAACTTTGTATCCCTTTTTAACGGAATTGGGCGAACGGATGAACGTGAAATTTGGCATAGTTAAAGTTTATATGGAGGAGAAGTGCAGAAAGCTATTTATTTTATATAAAATGCTTTAGAAGTACATTCAATTAATTAAAATATGCGTTACTCACACTACTGCTTCAATTTTACACAACATATACACACATATAAAAATAAGACATTTTGAAATCCGTCAATAAAGGATTTCAAAAAGGGTTGCGAAGGAGATTGCTATGCTCGACTGTATGTCGTTTTTTACTCTTACGTTCCAATTACCCCTTTTCATTCTACTCTTATATATTAATATGTGAAGCTTAAATTTCGTATCCTTTTTTAATGGAATTGGGCGAACGGATGAACGTGAAATTTGGCATAGTTAAAGTTTATATGGAGGAGAAGTGCAGAAAGCTATTTATTTTATATAAAATGCATTAGAAGTACATTAAATTAATTAAAATATGCATTACTCACACTAATGCTTCAATTTTACACAACATATACACACATGTAAATAAAAAAAGACATTTTGACATCTGTCAAAAAAGGACTTCAAAAAAGGTTGTGAAGGAGGTTGCTACGCT
>MU158799.1:758596-798924 GCA_015888305.1 Antheraea pernyi
CTTTCTTAAAAAGGACCATATAGTGCACATCAAAGAACTAGTTATGGGTTCGATAGTTATTTAACAACTCGTTTTGTACTCAGAAACGTATTGACAGTTTATGTTATGAATAACTGTATTGAGTCAATAACTAACGATAGTTTAACCGAGTACCTCAGAAACCTCTGGTACTTCAATACTCTGGTACGAGGTATCTTGGAATATTGTAGTCCTGTCTGGAATCCAACATACCAGGTACACTCAACCAGAATTATTATATTTTTAATGACGATGTGATATGAGTACGAGAGGAAAGTAGATATTTAATGGACTTTATACATTCATATGACTTTATTCATATGCCCATGTCAAGCGGGTTTTAATGTCAAAAGGCTATAATAGAGTGGATCAATATGTGAACGATGGTGATGTCTGGAATTAACCCATCTCTGTGCATCCATTAAAAACGTTTGTGACATTTACTATTGTATAGAATATATTATTATTCTAAATATTATATATATTTGTTAAAAAGATAAACCAGATCGAGTTTCTTGCCGGTTCTTCTCGATGACTGGGTTGTTTTCCGAAGCGGTGGTAGTTTTGATGTTCATGAGTGCCTTCTTAGGGCCTAATTTGCATAAAGTGATTTTGATTTTGATATTAAACACTATTTTTTACATTACAGACGAGGCCGCGTGCATCTGCCAGTCATACAATAAATACATAAAATATTAAGGCCATATTTTAATGGCTCACTTTCATCTCATTCAATTGATATATTATTTGTCGATATATAATGAATTTCAAAAAACTTAAAAAGGTATTCAAAGCGCCTTTCAAAGTATTTCATATAATAAAGTTGTGGCATCCTTTACAAATGGCGGATACTTGAGAATAAAATGACAACCGCTAGTGAGTTATTTTATCTTTTTTGTTATTTGAAAGTATATTTTATACCGCTCATTCTTATGATGACGTGATTTGAATGGGAAAGCGCAAAACGTAGCATTGTTACTACAAGCGCACGCTCACTTTACTATTAAAATAGTGGCAAATTATAACAATGGGTTCTCATATTGTTGTATAAAATCCATTTTCGAATGTTTATACTACAAAAACTATTGGTGTTCACGATTTTACTGGGTGAATAATATCAAGGAGTTAGCAGTTATAATTCTTAAGGTTAACTAGATTTAGAACTGTCAATTGTTCGTCTGGTCTAGTAGAGTTTTGTAGATTGGTTTCTTGTGTTTTAATTATTGTGAGTTTGTTCACTCTTACTAGCTTCCTGCCCACCTTCACACGGGTGTACAAACGTATAAAATGAGACCAATTGCCTTTACCATACGAGAGAAGTGGTAGAGCCACGCTGAAGCTCATCATGTTTTAGCATTAATGGGTCGGCTCGCCCGGGGTAGTACCACCCGACCCATAGAAAAACGATAAGAAGTAACAGTGCTTGCATTGTTGCGTTTCGTTCGGTCAGTGGGAGCGCTGGAGGGCCATGGATCTCTTTCCTAAGAAAGGTATAACTATCTACGATTGGATTTCAAACTCCGAAAAATGCACAGTTCTATATTTTCCTTTACCGTCAGCCGTTAGTGTTACAAATTTAAATTAGTAGGTAAGTGTACGCAAATTTTGAAAGATTCGTTGGTACCTGCGGACACCGAATTAACATTCAACCACTAGACTATAAAGTAAAATAAAATAAAAATAAAAAGCCTTTATTCTACTCTTTTTTTTCCGTACAAATTTATTTCCACTTCCTTATCTAAATTGTACTCGCCTCCTCGGCGTAGGCCTCCCTAGTTTTTTCCACAGGTTCCTCTCCCTTGCCTTTCTCATCCAATCTGCTCCACATCTTTGATGGAAAATATCCCGCCACCTTTTTTTTTGGTCTTCCTGGTTTTCTCTTGTAACCTAGTGGCACCCACTCTGTTATCTTTTTTGTCCATCTGAAATTGTCTTGCCTGCAGATGTGACCTGCCCAGTTCCATTTCAAATGTCTTATTCTTTTCCTTACGTCTGTTACTTTTGTTCTTTTCCTTATACTTTCATTATCTATTCTATCTGAAATATTTGTGTTTAGGATGCTTCTCTCCATTTTTCTTTCGCACACTGCAAGTTTTTCCTCATCTTCTTTCCTTAGAGACCACGTCTGACATCCATATGTTAGGCAAGGTAAAATTGCTATGTCATGAACTTTTTTCTTTATGTGTAACTGGATTTCTTTATTCTTCATGATTTCTTTCAGCCCCCAGTACTTTTTCCATGCTGATGCAATTCTTCTTTGTATGTCTTTTTTGGTGCAATCTTCAAAGGATACTAACTGTCCCAGATACACGTAATCCTCTACATATTCTATCTTTTCATTTCCAACTTTGATCTCTTGGTGTGCTCCATTTGTTAGTACTTTTGTTTTTGAGATGTTAAGTGACAGTCCCACCTTCTTACTTTCGCTTGTTAATTCATTTGTCATTGCTGAAAATGCAGTTGACTTAGAAGCAATGACAAACCACTAGACTATCACGACTTTATAGTATATAGCTATACCCGCGACTCCGTCCGCGTAGAATCTAACGTAAAAAAACAGTGTCTAAAAAATCATCTGAATGTACTAAGACCGTTTACTTTTCTCTCGTACGGAAGTCGCGTCGTCATTAAAATTACTATAACTTTTGATAGAGTGAACCGATTTTAATGAAACTAAGACTATATGTTACTCGAGGATATGCTTTATAATTTATTTCTTGGTGAGGTTTTATCATGAACGCAGTACTTTAGCAGTGATGCGTGTTGAAACAAACAGACAGGCATTTCTAAAAATGATTGAAATGTATTTTGTTATTTGTTCCAAGACACCTGCAACGATTTTTTTTACAACAATCTAAAAAGTACAGACACATTAGTTTTATATTATTATTATATGTATAGAATGGATTTAAGTACCTTGTATTATAAATAAAAAATATTATAATTGACATTACCTTAAAATACATGCTTTAAAAAAGTCCAGCAGAATATCATGTTTATATGTAAATGTTTTCGTTTGTAATACAATGAGAGTACTTTCAAATGACGTCATCGTCTTTCCTAATTTGTGAGTGACGCAGAAAGCGTAACTTACTTATTCAACTAAAATAATATGCTCTGGACAGAGTGCCAACCAGTTAGGTGCTCAAAGGGAAACTTTATAATTAGCGAAAGTGGGATTGAATCGGTTTTACGATTGTCCCTTTTGTGTTCGCGCTACTTCCGAGTTACAGTTACATCTGAATTATGTAACTTTTCTCCCGTTGTATTATTAAACACAGATGACACTTCTTAATAATCCAAAACGAAAAAAAAACCATATAATTATATTGAATTTTCTGTAGGTATCTTATGTAAATAATCAAATGTGAATGTATGGTTGCACCTATTTGGCTAGTTCTTTCTTCGTTTTGTCGGCAATTGTTAAGACAAAGTTTTGTATGAAAACACACATCAGATTACCCCAAATACGTGTGCGCACATTACACAAGGAATGGTTTTCTTTTTTCCCTTATTCGAACTGAATCGATTAGTTTAGTTCGTTTTAACATCCGAAATACATGTAAACACTTATATATTATACATATAAACAACAAATATATATATATGTATGCACAGCTTAGCATTGTTTAGCTAGTTAGATTCGTGGTATAGAGAACAGCCCAAGCCGAAGTGTGCCGTGCACCCTTGAGCTTGTTGTGAAATAAAATCGGCTGAGTGCCTTAAGCGCTCGCTTCACTAGTCCAGTGAAGCTGTGAAGGCCTAACCAGGCTATAGCGTAGTCAGTTCGAAAAAAAAAGTTTGTACGAAACAAAAATGTTTAAAAAACAGTACGAAAAAGTGAATTAGGTCTCAACTTTTTCATTAGTACACCCGAAGCCGGATCGTACATCTAGTTTAATGACAAAGGGATAAAGTTCATATGTTTGTGGGCCATAATCTCTGAAGCAATTGGGACGATCCAAACATTGTATCACTTGTGGGTTGTTTTCTTTCTTATGACATTTTGTTTAATATAATTAACACGGATAAAGTCACTATCTGTTGATAGTCTCAAATAAGAAAAGATTTTTAACGTTTTTTTTCTATTTCATGTTTATACGTAACTGTTGTTTTTGAATCTTACGCCTACGGTATATGTTTGAGAGATCAAAAAGTTAAATGTAAATTTAGTCTTAACTTCAGTTTAATTGAGTCAGTTGTTAGTTTAGAGATTGATTGTAGGTTTTGTTACAAAAACCCTTTATACTTTAGGGAGTATGGATAAATATCTAATTTATTATTGTTATTAAATGAAAATAAAACAAAAATATGTATCAAATGGAATGTGTTATTTCTTAAACAGTTTTCTAGGTTGATACTATTTCGTTGTGTATTAACAGAGGTCTTGCAGAATCCCAAGTTTCGCAAAACAAACTTTGTGGATGGCTGCTCTATAGCTTCCGCAGATGATACCTGGCTATACAAAATATTGTCGATAAAAAAACAACAAAGCAATACTTTATAGGCTTTTTTAAGACCTAAACATCTTTTTTCCATATATAATACTAGCTTTACAAGCGACTCCGCACGCATTTTTTAAAATTTGTATTAAAGAAATGTAAAATTGTGAGAAGATGTACAATTACGGAAATGCTCTTTCAAAAACATCTATAAGTACACGCACACAAACTAATGTAATATTTAACGTGTATATTAAATATGTAAATATGAATAGTGTGCCGAATGGCATTTACCATTAGTAACATATTTTGAATTTTAACCTAGTACATAGCCCCCTCAGTGCTCACTTACACTATATAAAAAAGTAATAAAAATGTTAAGCTATACATTATCTGACAATATGTCTTAAAATGTTATTATATATTATGTAATTATATAATTAAGTTGTTGCAACCGTACAAAAAGTAATTGCCTGTCTGTTCCGTAAGAAATTGTATTACGGAACTCTTAAGGTTTTCTGAGGTGGTAGAGCCACGCTGAAACTATTACTGGTTTCAATATGAATGGGTCGACTCGCCCAGGATACTTACCCCCCGACCCACAGAACACCGACGTGAAGTAACAGTGCATACGCCGGAGGACCACCTCCTCTTTCTCCAAGCACAGGCTGGTAACGCACTTGCTACTCCCCTGGTGTTGCTAGTGTCTATTGACGGACGTTCACTTAACATCAGGTGTCACTCGCCTGTTCGTTTGCCTTATAAAAAAATGTTCAAAGATATTATTAAAAATAATTCTTCTATCTTCAAAATTATTATTGGTTACTAGTTGACCTGTGTATCTTTGTGTGCGTGAAATCGGTGAAACCAAACAATCTAGGGACTCACTCAAACCTCAAAACTCATACCGTAGGTTTAGTGCAATGATTTCGATGAGGCGGATATCTGTCATTCAGCAACTTCCAACCATTGAATTATTTCGATATTGTTCATACAAAAATAATAAAATCGCAAATAAAAAATGGGAGCGTGGGGTTAGGAAGGTAAATAATTGGGGTTATAGGTATTATTGATTCAAATAAAAAAAATATAAAAAAAAAATTGTCCAAAAAGATTTCTGTATACGGACACCCTAATCACCTAGAAATTTAAAATACACTACATTTAATTTCATAAAAATCAATCCAGCCGTTTCGGAGGATTCAAATATTATCACCGTGTATAAACAATAAGTTGATAATTATTCTTTAATTAAAAATTTAGAATTAGTTGAAGTCTTCAAATATAAATCAAGAGATGATTCTTTATCTACAAGATTTTTATATGTCACAATTTAAATAGTGGTTAGTGAGTTATTGTAGACGCAAGCGCGGTGAATAAAACAAAAACACAATATAATTCAATATATATATATACAAATACATATATGAGTTTTATTATATTATATTTATTATTATTGGAGTCCAGTACAGTGCATGCACTAAGTAAGGCAGTATGTAGTAAGTAAGGCATGCTTACGCACATGTTTACAGTGAACAACATATTTTTGCTAAATTTCATGCGGACGAAGTCGCGAGTAACAGTTAGTTTAAAATAGAATATCCTAAATTACTTCCTATAAGGTCGTCTATCTGCCAGTGAAAGTCCCGTGAAAATCGGTCCAACGGTTCAGAAGATAGCACTGCGGACAAAGCCGCGGGTAATAGTTAGTATAAAATAAATTAGCCTATGTCACCCGCGGTAATTTGCCGCAGATTGCTAAATCTGCCTGTGAAATTTCCGTTAAAATCGGTTCAGTGCTTCGGAGAATCTGAACAAACAGACAGCCAGACGTACAGACAGGGATACTGACAAAAAAAATGCATTTTTGTTATCAGTAACATGTATACTTTCATATCCAATAAGTAGAAACTTGTTATTTTGATATTACGTACAGATACTTCGTTTTTATTATATCATTACATAGTATAAAACAAAGTCCCGTACCGCGTCTGTCTGTCTGTCTGTTCGCGATAAACTTAAAAACTACCGAGCGGATTTTCACACGGTTTTCACCGGTGGATAGAGTGATTGACGAGGAACGTTTTAGTATAATTTGTCAAGGATTTTTTTCATAATCAGGGCGGGACAACGTCTGCCGGGCCCGTTTGTTTCTAGATATAGAGAAAAGTACTCCATGTGACGTTAAGTGGTAATTGCAGCAGCAAGGTTATGGCTATCTTTAATCATTTCCCAATAATACTGGAGAGCTATCGAAAATCATTCATTCATTACTAGGTACATCTAAAGTGTGATGAAATGATTTGAGTTCTCTAATAAATGTATGTTCCTTCCCAGGACAAAAAGAATCTACTTGCGAACATGTCCGCTATCGCAGTCCATAATTCAGACACTACCTCTTTACAAGATTTTAAATTATAAACGAGGCTATAAAATCATGTGTAAATTATTTCTTACTCGAATAAATTTCCCTTGAGCTCTTTAAATAAAAACATTACTTGATATTCTAGTGTTTACCTTCGTAAATTTTGCAGCCGGTCGACTGATATCACCGAGGAGGATATCTTGCGGGTAAAAATAACTCTTTACCATATGTTTTGACACGAGACTTTCGCTTGCTTTATTAACGACTAGCTGATACTCGCGATTTCGTCTGCGTTATTTATCATCTTAACAGTATTTTTAGGTTCAGAAGAAAAACATAAAAAAAATATTACGGGTATCAGTGTGTATACGCGAAGGAAGTGAAACTTCTTTGGCTTATATGTATTTAATTAAAGATACAAGTGCTCGTCCATTTGTCGAACTTCGACTATAGAGAAAACAAACTTTTTATTGATAACACTAAACCTCGTCAATAGCTACGAAATAGAAAAGGATTTTTTTTTATGTCATAGCAGGCAAACGAACAGTCGGGTCATCTGATGTTAAATGATCTCCGCCGTCCATGGACACTTGCAACATCAGAAGCGTCAGGCAAACGAACAGGCTGGTCACCTGATGTTAAGTGATCTCCGCCGTCCATAGACACTTGCAACACCAGAAGCGTCGCAAGTGCGTTGCCACATGTGTTTGGGGGAGGGCGGAGGGGGTGGGGAGTGGACATGGGTTATCCGGCGCTCTCACTGACCGAACGAAACGCAACAATGCAAGCGCTGTTACTTCACGTCGGCTTTCTGCGACTGGGTGGTACTACCCCGGGCGAGCCGACCCATTCATGCTAAAACCAGTAATAGCTTCAGAGTGGCTCTACCACCTCAAAAGAAATCATAATCAAAAGAAAGAAAATCATAAAGTATATCCATAGGTAACATCTAGTTTTGGTTTCATCAAAATCTGTCCACTCTACCAAAAGTTAATGTAATTTTCATGACGACGCGGCTTAAGTACAAGAGAGAAGTATATAAGTAAATGGACTTAATAATACATTCAAATAATTTTATTAGTCCCTGTATTTTTACATTAGGTTACACGTTTTTTTTTTCCGAACTGACTACGCTATTGACCAAGCAAGGTCTTAACAGCTTCACCGGACTACTAAGGCGAGCGCTTAAGGCACTCAGCCGATTTTATTTTGATAACTAGCTCAAGGGTGCGCGGCACACCTCGGCTTTGGCTGTTGCCTGATACATACAATTCGCGACCTATCTGAGCTAAGCTAACTATTCATACATATATGAGTTGTTGAAACATATATGTCTACCAAGCATACATACCTCAACAACTCTTATATATATTTCGTATCGGATAATATTCTAAACTATTTCAGTTTGATAAGGGAAAAAAAATAAAACCCTTCCACTTGCATGTGTAAGCGTGTATGCGTGCACGTGGGTGGAGGTGATATGTGTAGCGGAGGTGATATGTGTAACTTAGGTTACACGTGTACGGAGTCGCGGGCACAGCTAGTGTTAAATAAAGATAATGCGATAATTTGTTTTAAATAAGGGGCAAGTGTCTGTTTAATAAAAGTAAAAATATTTAATCAAAACCTATCTCGTAGTTTATGTGTGATGCACACATCTCTATCATTTTATTTATAGTAGTTGGTTAATTATGGGTATTATTGCTTCGTTCTTTGAATGTTATTTCATTTTTGTGTTAATTACTTATGCTGTTATTGATGTGTGATGAATCCGGATCGTTTGAAATATAAACAAAGGCTGCCCTTTAGGAAAGGTAGGCATGACATAGCTCAAATATCACTAGTCATATTACAAATTTTATAAATCACTCCTGTGAAGCTGTTAAGTCCTTATTAGGCCAATAGCCTAGTCAGTTCGAAAAAAATAAAAATCACGTGTCACGTCTGTTACAAGCATCGAAACAACCATTGGCGCGAGAATGATTTAAATTGAGGCGGGTCAAGCTACATGACGTATATTTCGTAGAATTCCATCGTGAAGTAACAGAATTAAGCATAGGAAAGGGAAGAATTGTTGAGTAATAATTGTAGCGAAATGCCACCAGTTAGCTCAGGCGATCTGCCTGAGTAAAACTGAGTCTTATTCTCAATACTGTTAGGTTTAATTTTACTTTCAGGTTTTCATTTGTTATTTCACTTGCAATATGTATATTGTCACTGTTTTACAGTATTGTTGTTCGTCATATTTGGATATGTATAACAGAAAAACTGGCCCATTGACTGAGATGTCAATACAAAGCCCAAGTAGGGCTAGGGCTGTAAAAATTGAGATGCAAATTCCTTTTATATAATATAGCCTTTGCCCGCGACTTCGTTCGCGTGGAATAGTTACTTTAGGTTAACGCTAACACACAGCAGAAGCTCTCAAAAAGAAAAAAACTTCTCGATTTTGAAACATTCTTCATTGGTGCTCCGCAGCTATGTGTCTTAGCGTGGTGATATATAGCCTATAACCTTCCCCGATAAATGAGCTATATAACACTGAAAGATTTTTTCAAAACGGACCAGTAGTTCCTCAGATTACCCCTTACAACGTCACAAACTCACAAACTTTCCTTCTTTATTATATTAGTATAGATAAGTGAGCGCTAAGTAAGGATTTTTGGGAATGCAAACTGTAAAGTGGTGAAAAAAAGATGAAATTTAGTATGTGAATCTGTAATTTTTCTGTCAGTCAGATATTGTTTTATATATACAGATGTAAAATTAAAGAGAATCGAAAATAGTACTGAAAACGCGTGCGAAACCACGGGATATTGCTAGTCATGTATAAAATATACTCGATATATCACGTGAATTTAACAGTGCTCAACAATAACCTAAATACTTTCTAGTAATATTAAAGTAGCCATGATTTTCATGCTTGAAAACGTGGCTTTTGTCCACGTCTGGGCATCTAGTGCCACTATATCTTTCTGTACTCATGAGTATCATATATATTAAAATCTTTACACTATATACATACCTATGAAGTTATAATAACTTTCTGAATTTAATTCATGATGGTGGTATGCCGCATGTATCGCTATATCGCACCCGTGTCTAATATACAATTTTATAATTGATTCAGCTAGCATTGGGCAATTATTCCTAAAATGTTTATATGGTACATATTATTATAATGTTGAACGAACTTCATGCCAGCAATTGTATAAAACTCGACTTCCTTAATATCAGTAGGTACCGTATTTCATTTTAACATATTTATAATCGTTGGTTACTGTCCTGAAGTGTACCATTCTGTGTATAGAGTGTGTGCTTTGTAAAATAGATCCTATTCGTAGATGCTCAAGATTACTAATTAAGAAATCATAACTATTATGAAGATAATTTGATAGGTGGTAGAGCCACGCTGAAGCTATTACTGGTTTCAGCATGAATGGGTCGGCCCGACCGGGGTAGTACCATCCTCTCAGAGAAAACCGACGTGAAGTAACAGTCCTTGCATTTTTGCGTTTCGTTCGGTCAGTGAGAGCGCCGGAGACCCACCTACTCTCCTCTTCCCTTCCTCTCCTCCCCCCCGACATAGGCTGGCAACGCACTTGCGACTCTCCTCATGTTGCAAGTGTCTATGGATGGTGATGATCACTTAACGTCAGGTGACCCATCTGTTCGTTTGCCTCCTACATTATAAAAAAAAAAAAAAATTACGCTCGATTATTTTATAAAACATTGTCTGGTTACAGTCGTTTCCAAATTTTACATAAACGAGTCGTATTAACTACTCTAAAGATTAAATAACAGAGATTATTTTTATTTCATCGAATAAGTTGTAAAACTTCTTAGTTGATTTCCTGGAAACACAGTTATTAAAGACTTAAGTATGAAATAACACTTTTGCGAGTCAAAAGTAATTATTCAAGAAATACTTTCATTTCGCTAATTTTTTTTAATCTCGTTAGTAATGTTAGTGTTTGTATTTTAACTGTAACTGTAGAATGATGAATTTCTCTTATGATAATTATGATTGTGTTAGATTTTACGTTTGCTGTTGGTCTCCTTCACTTTATACATTATCTATATTCTTCGATTAAGCGGTGCCCGTCACTTAATGTGTTTTTCTGAATGAATTGTCGATTGTCTTTTTATTTTCTAATTATAATATTATTACTTTAATTTTTATATATCTTAATTTACTTCTATTAAATTTTCGCAACATGCAAAATAAATGTTCTTTCATATCTCCTAAGATAATTGGCAAACAAAGAAGCAAAATATCCTGATGAATATTAATTACACGCAATCTAACGCTTAGTCAATTTGAGCACAGTCTAAGCTTAGTTTGTAAGAGATGACTTGGAAAATGAAGCAGATATAAATATCTCTCTAAATTCCTTAACGTCGGTGACTCCATAAAATAACCTCGCCATAAGCACAGTGGTGGGTTAAATGCTTCATTTCACTATTATAAACATTTTTTAAAGTAAAATTTAATACTAACAGTTTATACTTAGAGGATAACTTTCCTTGTACTCGTATCAAGATCCGTGATGTCGAAATAACTGCGTAAGACTACGCTGTGTTTATAGCATATTATAATATAACCTTGCAAAAATGTGAAATCCTCTTTTAATACCTACCATATATAGTTTTATTAGTTAGTAAACGTTTTTAAATACTCCAGTTATAGCTAGCTCCAGTATTATTTTGGTAGTATTAAATTTAACTCCTGCAAATCTAGCGAATCTAAAATGGACGAAGCTACGTTATATTGCTTACGTATTATTTCGTTGTTAGTAAAAATATTAGAAATCGACTTCTTAATTTGGAAACAAAACAATTAGTATAATACCAATTTTGTTTTGAGAAGATGGCGATAAAGTTAGGAGTGAAAACAAAGCGACGTTGGTATGAATAAATACCTAGAAAGAGATCATCGTATATTATGAAACAAGGACAATATGTACCAATTAAGCTTTAGAGTTATTCAGACATGTAATTTTCGAACTTGTACTGATGCATATGGAAAATCTCGATGACTCTCATTAGAGCCTTATCCGAATAAATTTGATTACAAAAAATCATGATATGATAAATGATTACACTGCGGCAGTGCATTTTCTACTATTAACCGAATACCTTCTACTTTTAAATTGGAAACTCGTCAGTGACCACTTTAGTATAAATTTAATTTGTATTTGGTAGTACAATCCGCGCCAAACTTTTTGACCGCTTTCAATATAAGTTGCGCAGAACACAAATTAAGGTATAAAAACCTATAATATTATATGTGTAACACTGAAACAATTAGAGATAAATAAATGCCATATTTTATATTATAACCTCCTTGTCTTATTTTGTTGTGAGCAATCAATCTTCATCGATCATCTTATGATAATTTCAATGTTCTAAAAAGATGGTGGCAGGGAGTTTTAGTGGCAAGTCAGAATGCATACTCTGTGGTATTATTTCATATAACTTTACTTGTGCACAATAACCGAACTATATTACGTAAAATGCCACCAATATTATAAAACATAAAGTCAAATAACACAAGATTATGGGTAGAATATATAATCCACTACATGCTAAACTAAGATTCCGCCAAAAACTCCAATATGCTAACTTTGTTTTGTATTAAATTCATGAACTTACGGCAATATTCAGAGCGGCTAAAATATTGACGAGGAATTTAAATGTTTATTCAAGCTTGTATTATTCTTGACTTTCAAATGCTGACCTACATTTTATAATAAAAACAATTATAATAAATAATGCTATCAAGTGAAAATATGCATCTCAAGGGTCCGAGTATGGTATAGATAATTAGGGAATGAATATAGAATAAGGATGATCAGTTGAGATTAGTTAAAAATTTACAAAAAAACATTTTTATCTGTGTTTACAAAATGGCGGATCGATATAAAGATGTAGGCTGAGTTTTTGGCGGGATATTAGGCTGTCATGTGTCATGCTTTTATATAGGTATAATCTTGTTTTATTTGTTTCTATATTTTGTAAAATCGGTGGCATTTTACATAATGTAGTAATATTGAATTTATCGCAAAATAATTGTAATATTATTACCTACTCGACAATGTCAGTAATAATCTAAATGATTAACTGCCAGAAATAAAATTAAATATAAAGAAAAAAAATTTAAGCTGTTAAAAAAAAACTACAGATTTGTCAATCGTCAAATCTAAATTTATAAAAGTAGTAATTTACATTTTTAGACCACGATAGACATTTTATATATGTAATATATGACGTAATTCATTTGCATAGGTTTTGCAACAACTCTTATATAAATATGTTTTGGTGAGATCATTGCAAAAGTTCATTGACCTTATAGATGCATTAACATTAAAGCAGATTAGGTTAATTTTTAGTACTCATGTCCGCGACTTCTCTTGTATATATTAAATGTTTTATGCAATTTATTAGAGTAATCTATACTAATATATAAAGCTGAAGAGTTTGTTTGTTTGGTTGAACGCTATGATCTCAGGAACTACCAGTCCGATTAGAGAAAATCCTTCGGTTTTAAATAGCTCATTTATTGAGGAAGGCTATAGGCTATATATCATCACGCTAAGACCAATAGAAGCAGAGCACCAATGAAGAATGTTTGAAAATCGGGCACTTTTTTCCTGTTGAGAGATTTCGTTAGTTGTAGTAATAATATTCGTTCAATAGGACAGGCGAAGGAATTAATCCATACAGCCAATTCTGAAGTTGTCAATATAGGTATTTCTTATACATCCTTTAATAAATTTTCTTCCATGTCCAAGTTACAATAAAGGCATAAGCGCCAAATCTTTTATATAATATGTTCCTACCGCGTCTGTCTGTCTGTCTGTCTGTTCGCGATAAACTCAAAAACTACTGAACGGATTTCTGCGCGGTTGTTACCAGTGGATATAGTGATTCTTGAGGGAGGTTTTAGTATATAATTATTCAAGGATTTTTTATAATTAGGGCGGGACAACGTCTGCCGGGCCCGCTAGTAAGTAATAAAATACATTTCAATCATTTTAAAAATTGTCATTTTGTCTGTTGTTTGAACACACATCACTGCTAAATTACTGCGTTTACGATAAAACCGAACTGAGGCATAGTCCCAATCTATATTGATGTGAGTAAAGCTGCGGGCAAAAGCTAGTTTGTATATAAAATTCTTGCGTGTGTTAGTAATGTTATTGCTATACTAGCTGTGCCCGCGACTCCATCCACATGGAACGTAATGTAAAAAAACAGTGATTAATAAAATCACCTGAATGTCCATTTACTTATGTAGTACTTAAGTGGCGTCGTCATTAAAATTACAATAACTTTCGATAGACCGAAACGATTTTAATGAAACAAATCAAATATAATTTATTCAGTTTAGGCCCTAATAAGGCGCTTATAAACGTCAAAGACTTGTCTGTCTCTCGATTTGAATGAACACGCATCACTGCTAAAGTACTAGGTTCACAATAAAACCACACCAAAAAAACCATAAAGTTCGAGAATAACTTAGCCTTTGTTTTATTAAAATCGGTTCACTCTATCAAAGGTTATTGTAATTTTAATGCCAACGCGGCGTAAGTGTGAGAGAAAAGTACATAAGTAAAAGGACTTAATACATTCAGTTTTTATGTATGTTAACCGATATTTTCGTCAATTGTGAACCGATTTTAATGGTTCTTTTTTATTTGAATTGGTACACTATGTAGTGATTAACTGCTACCTGTGCATTCGTCCGTGTGAAATTGATCAAAAATATGTTACAACCGCGTGAGACGTGTGCCTTATTGAACTCCAAGAATAAATATACATAATTGAAAGTCATATATCTGTATCTGTCGTATCGTATCTGTCAATTTGGCGGCTATATTGTTTTATTTACCGCGTTTGCTTCTACATAACTCAGTGATTATAGCAACGTATAAGAATAACTTAAGTATATCGACAATACGGGCGTATTATATCTACATAATAAAAGATTTAAGAAATATTGTTCGATAATGTATAGCTTACAATTTGCATTACTTTCTTATATAGTATTAGTGAGCACCGAGTTTGGTATAGTAGGTTGAAGTTCCAGGTATGTTGCTGATGATAAATCCCATCCCATTCGATATACTATTTGTATTCATATATCTAATGTACACGTTACATGTTACAGTTGGCGTGCGTATCGTAGTTACAAATGTTTTTGAAAAAGCTTTTTTGTAATGTACACACCAACTCACAATTTTACATTTCTTTAATACATTTTTTAAAAAGCGCGTGCGGAGCCGCGGGTAACAGCTAGTATTATATATTTTTAATTTGGTTTCTAGTGCGTTTCTTCTCACGGGAATATAAAAATGATTGTTAATGATTTTTTTTTTACTTTATAGGATTTATTTTATACCTAAAAACATATTACCGATCTTTTTGTACACAATATTTATTACTTTTGTATATTTAATTATGATGTTAAAATTATTGCAAGCGATTAGAGTAACATTCTCCTGTAGTGGTATATAATACTTTTAGTTCGTTTTGTCACATAAAAGTTGTCACTGTGATATAAATATAAAAGTTTTCTACATATTTTTTTTAATAATTCGTATTTAAAGTACTCTGTAATGTATTACATTTAAACATTAACACGTCGCCACGCCATTGACTACCAACACAAAGTCTCCGACACTATGTCAGAGGAATAGTTGCAGTAAATACAAAAAAAAAAAAATGTACTACATTAGTCAATAGTTTAGGTCAAACATAGCAACTTTAATATTTTGGTCATTTTCATCTCACAAATAATAGATTTTATTATCTAATAATGTTACTTAAACCTGAATAGAGAGTACAGTTTAATATAAAAAAAATAATCATGTAAGTCATTTTAGCGATTTTGGGTGAGAAACACTAATTGACATGCCGATTCATGTTGGCTTTTATAATATGAAAGTATGGAAGTATACACACATAGATAACTATAGTACAAATTGAATTAATAATGGCACAAATATTAAAAGAAAGAAGTGTGTGTACTTATGTACACGCGTTAGAAGCTATGACTTAACAAGATAAAAATCTTTTCAAAATTTTTATCTTTCGCCTTATTCTACGTTTGTAGAAAAAACGACACTAATAACTAACTTCAGAGTGTCGGTTTTTCGTGACGGTGTGCGCACGTATCGTAAAAATTTACTCTCATTATTTTTCCCTAACGCGCCAAAAGAAGTATAACTTCAAACAACTTGTGTAAATTTCATAATCACAGATTTTCCAATATAGTTATAATTTTAACAGATTGCCTTGACATTTTTTAATATAATCAGATATATACCATGTGTCATAGATTAATCATATTCTCTATGGTAAAAAAAAAATGTGGACCACATATTAGGAATTCTATTTTCAAGAACCATGCTATGTGAAAATAAAAATTGTGACTTTTAAATAGTCTTTACGTAAACTGACATCGCTGATTCATTGTAGAGTTAAATCGTACACCGAGGCTGTTAAAGCTTGTAAGGCCAACTATATAATAAAAAAAATTAAGAGTTACAGAAATCGCTCCTTGAAAATTGACATTAAGAAACCTAGAGAACGAAACTTGCAAAATATTTTACGTAACGCGACGAATTAAATTGTAACGTTGATTATTTATCAACAAACCGAGACCGTTCGATAAGGTTGTAATGATCTCCGAGCAAGAGCGTCAAGCACTTTCACTAACTCGCTATTATATTATTTTTTTTCTTATTTTTTGCAGACGTCCAACGTTGGCTCCGCTAATCGCGTCCGGATACAGACAGTGCTGTGAGTTAATGTGAGTAACAGTTCGTATAGTGAATCTGCCTGTGAATATCAGTGATATTTTTTTTTCCTTATCGACATATTTCTAAGATGGTAAGTGAGATTTTTATATTAAAAAAAAAAGTTATTATAATGTGCTATTAATATTAGTATAAAATGAAATCTCTTCCACTGTCTGTTCCCTTAGACCTTTGAACGATTCAACAGATTTTAATACAGTTTTCAGCAATAGATAATAGATAGAGTGATTCAAGAGGAAGGTTTATATGTATAATACATACATATTATAGTTCAGAAAACCGAAAAATTCAAAGATGTGTAATGTAAAGTCGTAACAAATACAGTTTCGTGCGCTTAAATCGCAAACGCTGGCTAAACCTTATGATATAGATCAAATTAATGTACATCTTAAAAATATCGATAAAAAAGTCAAGGATTGTATATATTTATCTGTAAAGGATAACCCGCAGTAACCATTTATATCTTAAAAAAAATAATTATGTGTTATTTATCAAGCTAATACAGTATTAATGCAATATTATTCCTTATACAATTAAATACATTACATACGTGGTTATATTATATCACGTAGATATATCACGTATCATGTAGACCAAAACTGCCCTTATCAGTATTTCTTTAAAATGGATTGCACCCGTGAGAAGCTGGGGCGCGTCGCTGGTGATATATAAACTAAATTGAGTGAATCAATACATATAAATAAAAACTAATTGCTGAATGTACGTAAGCCCACCACTTCCGAATTGTTGCAACTGTTTGACTATTTTAAAAATATATATTTGTAATTGTCAGGAAACGGTTTGTATGAAAGAAAATATTTTGAATAGTAACACGAAACCGGATAATTTTGTTTTTGAAAAATATCCATATAAAAAAGTATATGAGTAAGTGAGACAGAAGATAATAGAAGTATTTTTTTAAATATTGACAGAATTGACAGATTGACGTTCATCGCTCATCTGCCATTTTATTATATTCCATAGTCGTACTGGAGTAGGATGATTTTGTCTCATTTCCTATGTTAGTAGGTACGAAGCTCAGGCGGGTATCAAGTAGAATATAGCAAAAAAAAAAATTACATTTGTCCGCAATAATATCACGTGATCTGGCGAAGCTGTGTTTTCACAAGTTTTTTACAAATTTCAGCAATAAATTAATATATAAAATAATATATTTTGCTCGTATTATGTTCATACTATAGTGATTTGCGATACGAAATAATTAGTATAAACAATATGCTCATTCGTCTTCATTTTTATTTTATACTTTTCTTATGAAATACCATATTTAATACTAAATTATTTTTACTATAAATACTGGTAGTTTGGAGATCAAAAATCAAAATATCCTTTATTCAATTTAGGCGCTGAAAAGGCGCTTATGAACGTCAAAACTACCACCGGTTCGGAAAACAGCCCAATTATCGAGAAGAACCGGCAAGAAACTCGATCTGGTTTATCTTATCATGTCATATATTTTTACAGTAACATAAATATTTACATTCTTTATTAGTAGACTGATTGATTTGATTCATAACTTTTCTGCAAAATGGCTGAATCTATTTTGAATAGACTTTAACATGGAGATAGAGAACTTTTCAAATTAATACGTCCTTTCAAATGGTCTAAGCGGTAATTAAAAAAAATAGACATATATAATAATTAAAAAAGATAACTCATCAATTAATTCAGATATAACATGCAATTACGTATGAAACAATAAAACCAACATCCCAAGAAGGAAGGCTAAAAATCACAAATAAGAACAAAGTATGCACACGCTTAATTACTAACCGTCTTAATATTACAAGCCATAACATTTATGAGTATGGGTCTTTGTTATTCTATGCAAAACTATTGTACGGATTTTGATAAAACTCTGCAATTAAATAGCTTATACATCTGAATAATATATAGACTATCTATACGTATAATAAGATTGGAAAGGTGTCTGTACGTTTTAGATTTTTGAAAATAAAAAATGATGCAGGCGTCTTGCAATAAGTAATAAAATACATTTTAATCAATTTTAGAAATGTCTGTCTGTCTGTTTGTTTGAACACGCATCAGTACAATCATAAAGCATATCGTCAAGTAGCATTTAGTCTTGGTTTCGTTAAAATCGGTTCACTCTATCAAAAGGTATTGTAATTTTAAAGACGACGCAACTTAAGTACGAGAGAAAAGTAGATAAGGAAATGGACTTAATACATTGAGAATATTAGTTATTGTTTTTTTTATATTAGGTTCCACGCGGACGGATTCGCGGGCACAGCTAGTAATATAAATGATAAAGAACTTTAAGTAAATTCAGCCATCCGAGATTGTTAGCTACCCGAAGAAAATGTTAATTGTCATAATTCATAACCCTACAAAAGCTGTTGAAGTTACGGGCGGCTGTCAGTTTAGGATAATAATGATATTAAATGGTTTTTACAATAGCTAAATTATATAAAAGTCATTACATAAGCAAATGATCTTAGATTTTCTTATGTAATTGTCACTCCATTGTGTGGGAATATTGAATATAAATAATAAATAATATTACATATAATAGAGAATGCTGCATAACGTAATATTAAGCTGCAAATACTGTAGATAAGTAAATGGACTTAATTAATATTAAAATATTATAAATGCATACGAGAGCTTATTTGTTGCTTACTCGACCGATCATAATGAAATTTTACATGCAACGTGTCAAGGATACAAAAAAGGACGTTGCCCTTCATCCAGCAAAAACGTAGTTTCGCAAAGTATATAAAAAGGTAGTAGATTCTAAGTTAGCGTCCGAGGGACTTTGAATGCAGTGAATGATTTTTAGAAGTTGTTACTGCGTGACAGGTGGTTTTTTATATCGCAGGAGGCAAACGAACACCTGATGCTAATTAATCACCACTGCCTATAAAAATTGCCAATACCAGGGGAGTCGCAAGTGCGTTGTCAGCCTGTCTTTGGGGGAAGGAGGGGGGGTTTCCGGTTCTCTCACTGACCGAACGAAACGCAACAATGTTCCTTCACGTCGGTTTTCTGTGAGACGGTGGTACTACCCCGGGCTAGCCGACCCATTCATGCTGAAACCAGTAATAGCTTCAGCGTGGCTCTACCACCTACAAGAACTAGAAATTGCGTCTACTTAGATCGTAATCACCATACACTAGGTGCAATACGTAAGGTGTCAAGCATAAGCATTTCTATTGTCATTAGGCATTGTAAGCTTCATTCAAATTGCAGATCACCGATTACAGCCGTTTTTTTTGGGATACCATTTTTTCATGCTTTGTTATCGTGTTATCCTTTGACCATAATTTCATCTGATGGTAAACGACCATGTGGTCTAATATGATAATGCGATAAAACTAGAGGGAGCTGTCTCTCAAATACAACTGCCGGAATATATCAAACAGGTGTTTGGCGATAGATTGAAAATGCGGGTCGTAGTTAGCCAGCCGGACTTATAAAAGCCCTAGCCATATTCACCATCATGTAATACTAAATGAAACATGGTTTATCGGAAAGAAAATGGATACGTTTGGAAGTTCTAGCAATTTTAAAGAAGTGATCATAAAAAATTTCAAAGGATTGTTTAAAGGCATTACATGAATGATGTTTTGCAACTTATACCTTTAAAACGCTATGACATTGAACGTCCAAATCATGATCAAGGTGTCGTTGACAATCACGCTATATCCTTAACTGCGACTTAGCTCATTGTATCCACTATTATTGCTCACAATAGGTACTTATATCCTAATAAGTCAAACATTTGATGAGTTAGGTACATGCGGAAGGGATGACGAAAAATATAAAGTGATTAATGAACTTCATGCAAACATCTTTTGTTAGAAGGAAGTTGGGATATTTGCGCAAATTGTTATATTGCCATAGTGCGGTTAATTCGGAATGACTAACCAAATAAAAGTGATGTTGGGATCATCACTCTAGGAGCCCTAGGTACTATAAAAACGCATTGATTAAAGATGCTTCTTATCCTGTTATATATAAGTTTTGACTTTTATCAACAACCGTTTTCTTATTAACTGAGAGAAATTCCAAAGCATTAACAGAATTGTATATTGATTTTATAAAATTGTTTAACGATTAAAAATAATAACAATAAAAGTTTGCAAGATCAATACGTGCAAGAATTGCCTTTGTTAACACTTTCTCTATCATTTGTGAACTTACCAACTGTATTAGGATAAAAACAGCCGGTGGTAGTTTTAGATTTTGTGACTCGCTTTTTGCTAATTGTTGTTTTTACTTGTTCTTTGAGAAGTTCTTAGATTGAGCTATTTCTGAATACCTTCTGTATGTATACAATATAATTGGGAACTAAAAATTGAACGTCATATCTTTTTCTTTATGGTACTTAGTGAATATCAATATCATATTATAGTTTCCTAACTATAAAATCCTAACATCCAACCAAATAAGCTGTGATTTTTTCCTCCTGTAAAATATTCTGAATACATACCTGAACTATATGTTATCAACCATTTTTGATACCTTTTACCCATAATCCTATCTGTAAACGAGGATTGTTAATAGGTATTAATTAATAAGTATTTTATAACATAACCCAAGCAAATATGATGTTACTATTGGGCTTAATAAATGGTAGGGTTGTTGATTCGTCCTTTTCTGTAAGAAGTTTAATTTGTACTATAAAGAAACTATATAATTTTCATTAAAGTAGATTTCCTTATATATGAAGTTACACCAACTTAACTGCAGTCAGTCAATTAAATGTTTGTATTCGTAAGAACTAAATTGGAACAATTCCTTCCCTGTTGCGTGCTTCCAACTGCACATTTCAAACCGGAATACAGCGATAGTAAAATTTCCGTCTTATGGCAGAGATACCTTTATCTGTGCTTCCTTAACTGAATCGTACACAGATTGTACCAATTTTGATTAATATATAATTCGCGTATATTTACAAATATGTGTTTGCCTCTCTTATTAGGCTTTTCGATAGTCTGTATATGCAAGGACTGCCAATAGAGTCCACTTAAGTGACTGTATTGCTTAGCGTCGGTGTTTCATGTAATATTATGATTTTACAATATTTGTATTTTTCAAAATTAAAACCATAATCACTTTCTTCCATTTCGGCCCTAAGAAGGCACTTATGAAGGTTAAAACTACCACCGGTTCGGAAAACAACCCAGTCATCGAGAAGAACCGGCAAGAAACTCGATCTGGTTTATCTTTTTAATAAATATATATAATATATAGTATATATTAGATACATATCACTTTTTTTTTAATGGATGCACACAGATCAGTCAATTCCAGACATCACCATCGTTCACATACTTATCCACTCTATAATAGCCTTGTGAAAGCCTTATTTTTAGATTTGCAATATTAGTAAAATAATCCTCCATCCATCGACACTCCAGCATCCGTAGCAAATATACCACTTACTTAGACGTCACATCAGAAGAATACGGATTGTTATTAGCGTATCACCGTCTTGGGACATATTGTCCTTTAACATTCGATGGTATTGCGATCAAACACTAAACCTATCTTTATATATAAATTTCTTCTGTGCGTGTGTATGTCACTGAACTCCTTCTAAACGGCTGGACCGATTTTAATAAAACTTTGTGTGTGTGTTCCAGTGGATCCGAGAATGGTTTAGATTCACAATTAGACCCGGTAGGCGGCGTTGCGGTTGACTTTTAGGGTTTTTTATTATCAAGGCAGGACAACGTCCGCCAGGTCCGCTAGTATACTAATAAAATCTCTCAATAATTTCCTAACCACTAATAAGATCAAATAATTATCTGATTGTATGCTTAAAGACAAACCAATCTACGGTGACCTTTGTAAATTTTGTACACAAATTTCAAGAAACATCAATGCTGCCTTCTTCTTTGACACGATCTTAAATATAATTCGAAATTAAGGCCGAGTTATTAATTCTATATTAACTTTGCTATATATTTCTCTTTTTGGGCGTTTCACTGCAAGCATAAATTATCTGCCTCCGCTAATTTTATGTATCTAGGTATTATTAGCATTTTTTTTTCTTAATAGATATTCCTTAGCTCTTTGATTAATGGTATAGTAGATTATATTAATATTATCTGTATTCTTAGTTTGACTAAAAATAATCAATTTCAATGGTAGAACTATAAAAGTAACAAGACGACGTTAATATTCGAGCATTCGTTGCGATTTTCGAAAGTGCATTGATTTAAATTAGCTTCAACCTTACGTATAACAAGTGAACACTTACGCCATCGCGTGATATAACATAATCTACAAACATATAATTATAATAAAATCGATAGATAAATTGTAATTGTGTAACAGCCTTCGTGTTGTGCTAAAAGCGTATTTTTATTATCGCATTTGAGTCTTATTTAGAACAATCGTTAGGATATCCGTATATATATAATGTGACGTATATTAGACTCTATTCAAGTATATTAAGGTATAAAATAAATTACAAATGTAAAAGGTAATGGCGAAAGTGCTGTGCGTAGACCGATCGCTCACATTTTTTACTCTCACTATCGGACGCGGTCACGGTCTATGTCTTTGTTTGGCTTAACAGTTATGGAAAAGACGTACGTTTACGCATATTAAGTTATAAATGTAAAAATGTAACATTTATATGTTTAATCTAGTTATTATGTATTCGGAACATGTATTTCTAATTCGGTTTCGAAATTACCTTCCCAAGTATATTCAATGTAAAACTTCTATTTGTCACGCTTAGGGCTTTTGTAAACCGGTCATTTTATCGGATATGGTTCCGGTTTAAAAGCGGTTTCCTGATTTGCTAAATGGAGACGCTTCCGTTGTTCGTAGTCTTAACAGTTTCTTTGATAAGAAACGAATAAATCTAAGCGTTTCTAATGTCCTCCAAGAAAAAAAGCTTGTTATAATATCCTATTATTTTGTATAAAAATGAACAACTAAAAGAAATGAGGAAGAAAACGATGTGGATACATTGACATATAAAAACTCAAGACCCACAGTCTCGAATAGAAGTAGCGCTCAAAACCGGCCGCAAAAACGCCCCAATATACATACACACATGGTTATGCGATAAACGTATAATTTTGCAAATTCAAATTTATCTGAATTATTTAAAGTTGTTTTTACAAGGACGCAAGCGATGCGAGACTATTTGAAACTGCATAATCCAAAATTATGCACTCATTTTTGTGTGCCGTCTGTGAGACGTTAAGTGTGCGTCCTGAGTTTTTGTATATCAATGTGTAGGATACATTCTATTTTACTTTAGAGTTATTTTATATTTTATACAAAATCAAAAATTGAAAGTAAATTTTACCAAATTATTAGAAGTGATACAGAGTTATAGTATATTTTATACAATCATTGAAATTAAAAAATAAAAGTAAATTTTAACAAATTATTATAATTGATATATGACATTTTTTTTTTCAAAATGATAAATTTTTAATGCGATGATGTTTCAGCTTGTTAGGTCTCCGCGTTAATCGACTTAGGTTCCAATATTTGTCGTTGTTTGTTGTTGTCGTGTTGTTTGTTGTTGTCATGTTGTTTGAAGTTGCCGTGTTGTTGGTTGTTGTCATGTTGTTTGAAGTTGCCGCGTTGTTTGTTGTTGTCATTTTGTTTGTCAAGTCGGAGCTTTCTGTGAAGGTAAACATCGTAATGAAATCTTAGCATGGTACCCTACCTTTTTATAAGTCCGTCTGGCTAGCTACCACCCTAAACTTGAAAATATGTCGTCAAGTACCTTTTTATGTATACATCACTTGAGAGCCAGCGTGCTCTACGTTTAGTATGCTTAACATCTTAAGCTCATTTTCGTTCAACATCATATGAGATTGTGTTCAAATGCTAAAACTTACAAATTATTAAAAAAGAGTTTAGACAAAATCTATCTGTCCGGTGTCGTGAACACACTTATATAGAACGTGATTCACTGCTTTGGGACGGGCCGGGATGCGTTGTCCGGTTCGTTGTAAAAACAGGGCATGGTCCGGTGTCTTTATCAAGAATCTTATAAAATATATATAAGAGTTGTTGAGGTATGTATGCTTGGTACACATATATGTTTCAACAACTCATATATGTATGAATAGTTAGCTTAGCTTACGTTAGCTCACATAGGACACGAATTGCATGTATCAGGCAACAGCCATAAGCCGAGGTGTGCCATGCACCCTTGAGCTAGTTGTCAAAATAAAATCGGCTGAATGCCTTAAGCGCTCGCCTTAGTAGTCCGGTGAAGCTGTTAAGACCTTGCATGGTCAATAGCATAGATAGTTCGAAAAAAAAAGCGAATTATGTAGTAGAACGAGTATAGAAAAAATCCTTTTTACATCTTTCTATGCGTTGAAAACTGTGAGAATCTGACTACGCAAGAAAATGTTATTGAACCGCGAAACTACTGGTTCGATCTCCGTATACTGTACTTTTGAAAGATTAGTATAATTATCTGTTCTGTTTACATTTTATTTACATATATATGAATAGTATGTCAACAATAGTTGTGATAATAAAAGCTATGCTTAGTTTGGAATAAAATGGCCTTTTGTAAAATTGTCTTCTCGTATTTATTAAAATAATAGAAATTCGCTGAAAAACGAGTAATTCTATTATTTGAAATCTCAATACATTACCTAAAACCTTAAAATTGCATACTGAATACAGTTTTCCAAACATTTTTACGTCTGACAGTGATATATATTTTATTGCCTTATATTGTGCTTATCGCCGTGTCTTTTCTTTCTTTAATACTGAAATATAGTCAAATTTCGATCACTAGTACTAATAAAAGCGTGCGGACCCGGGGGTAAAGCTAGTTTCTGTTATAAAAATGGTTAATGAACCATACAATAATTTTCGTAATAACAAAGTTTTTGTTGGATATAGAAATGAAGGAACAATAACAAACTTCTTGACAGTCCTTTGAGCTCGAAAATTTCGCCTTTATACTATGTAATAATACCCGGAACCATTTTCTAAAGGTAATATATAATTTATTGCGGACTAATTTGTGCCTGCGTCTTCGCCTTCGTGGGAATGATTTTGTTATTTAATAGGGCGCGTATTACCTGGATAATAATTATTTTTTATTGTAATTTTGTCATTACAGCTTAATTCGTACAGAAAAGTATAATGATTATAATGTGAGAAGTCCTTTAACTGCTAAAAGCACATCAAAATGAGTTTCGCTGTTTTGTAAATTAGTCTTAGTAAAAAATATATATTTAGATTGTAATATTAAGCTTAAATTCCAGTTACATTTTTTTTTATAAAACATAGTTTTCAAAAAGGCTTCATCATGCTCAGAAATATAGAGGAGTTGAACTGTTAAGATACTCTCTATCTATAGCCGTTTGATTAAATCATTAATAAATAATTAATACCCGCAACTTCATCTGCGTTCTTTATTATCTTAATAATATATTTGATGTACAGAAGAAAAAATAAAGTGTGTGTGTGTACTTATGTACACGTGTTAGAAGTTATACTTCTTTGGCGTAACAAGATAAGAATCTTTTCAAAGATTTTATCTTTTGCCTTATTCGACGTTTGCAGAAGAAACGACACTAACAATAGAAAAAGTTGACTATAGTTAACTTCAGGGTGTCGGTTTTTCGTGACGGTGTGCGCACCCATCGTAAAAATTTACTCTCATAATTTTTCCCTAAGGCGCCAAAAGAAGTATAACTACCACACTACCCACAAAATCACCGACGTGAAGTAACAGTGCTTGTATTGTTGCGGTTCGTTCGGTCAGTTAGAGTGACGGATGCCCACCTCCTCTCCCCCTCCCTCTAACCCTTCCCCAACAACCCCCTCCTCCAAGCGCAGGCTCGAAATGCACTTACGACTCCCCTGGTGTTGCAAGTGTCTATGGGTGGTGATGATCACTTAACATCCGGGGACCCACCTGTTCGTTTGCCTCCTATGATATAAAAAAAATATTTTGTAAAATGAAGTGAATAAAATATTGTATTACATTTTCGAATCTGTGTTATTTGAAGGTGGTTCGTTTTATTTTTGAAAGTATTTTATTAACATTTTTGCTTTCGTGGTTTTCGGACCGGGGTTTTCGTAACTTTAAAAAAATAAATAAGTAAATCAGTATTTTTTTACTCATTTCTTTAAATTTTCATTTGTTTTTTTTGTTCGTTTCCGATTTTAACTGACTTCATTGATATATACATAATAACATACGAACAAACATTAACAAAATGAAAATACAGAACCAATGGGCATACAATTAACAATACGTTGTGAGATATTATGCTGATAAGACCTTTTAAAGCGAAGGTGCATTTGTTAAATGGCATGGTGTTAATAAGTTATCATTACAATCTCACATACGATGGATTAATGTTAATTTATTTTAATGTCGTAGCTGGCAAGTGCACACGTCACTTTTTTTTTTATATCATAGGACGCAAACGAACAGGCGGGTCACCTGATGTTATGTGATCACCGCTGTCCATAGACACTAGCAACACCAGCGGAGTCGCAAGTGCGTTGCCATCCTGTGTTTGGGAGAAGGCGGGGGAGGGGAGAAGAGAGGGAAGGGGAGGGGAGAAGAGAGGTAAGGGGAGGTGGGCCTCTAGCACTCTCATTGACCAAATGAAACGCAACAATGCAAACACTTCACGCCGGTTTTCTGTGAGAGTGTTGTACTACTCCGGGCGAGCCGACCCATTCATGCTGAAACCAGTAATAGCTTCAGCGTGGCTTTACCACCTCTAGAATCTGGACGTAGCTCGAACCAAGTTATCGGGGACAATTGAATATGAGTCGAGCTCAGTTTCGAATTCGAAAAATCGAATTTGGTCAAGTTTAAGCTCATACGTTTGGATATTTTTTTAAACGGGATTGGTTTATCGAAAAACAAATCTGTACTATGGCAATAATACATGAATGCTAAAAATATATAGTTTCATTTGAACTTTGATGGTTATACGACGGACAGTATTCATCTTTTAGACTAACTTGTATAGAAACATTGATTATCCGTGTAGTAAATAATGCAGAAATGGCTCAAATCGATCTCTAGGCTTAACAATACTGTTACTACCATTACTCTTATTGTCTTACGGTATTTTGTTGCTGCTGAGGTGGACAAAACGGGCAGTTCGAGCTATTTATAATATGGGGCCTCCCCAATCATTAAAGATTAAGTTTCACGAATTCGGTATCTTAACTATGCCCTCTCAATATATTCTTCATAATTTAATCTATGTCTGCAAAACCGTAAATAATCTGGATTTAGTAAAAGACCGACATAGTCTAAATACTAGAAACAATAACAAACTGGTCACTCCATGTTTCAGGCTCACTAAGACCAGTAACAGTTATTTAGGTAATAGTCTTAGATTCTATAACAATGTCCCAAAGCACATTACCGATCTGCCAGATAGTAAGGTCAAGTAACATGTCAAGTGGGACTTAATACAGAAAGGCTATTATAGGGTGGATCAATATGTGAATGATGGTGACGTCTGGAAATGACGCCTCTCACTGTGCATACACGAGAAAAGAACACAACTGTATATGTCTATAAAGAGATGTTGTGTTAAGTATAATGAAGACGTAAACCTTTTTTGTCGGTTCTTCTCGATGACTGGGTGTTTGTTCGAACCGGTGGTAACTTTGACGTTCTTAAATGCCTTCTCAGGGCCTAAGTTGAATAAATAATTTTTGATTTGACTAGACCTCGCAGCTTGACAGACAATTTGAAAGGTTTTAACATTCGTTGCGTCGCTTTGCGTCCTCTATAAGATCTACCACGGAGAATGCTCTGAAGAACTGTTTGGATTGATACCTGCTGCTGAGTTCTGTTACAGAACGACTCGTCACGGACTAAAATTCCATCAGTGTCATCTCGATGGTTGGAAGTCGTGCACTGTGCGTTTCTCACGTGCGTTTTTTCCGCGTACGACAGTTCTCTGGAATGAACTCCCAGCGGCAGCGTTTCCAGAACAATACAATCTGCCTTTTTTCAAAAAACGAGCCTATTCCTTTCTCAAAGGCCGGCAACGCATCTGTGATTCTTCTCGTGTCGCAGGTGTCCATGGACGGTGGTGATCACTTACCATCAGGTGACCCGCATGTTCGTTTGCTGCCAATAGTATAAAAAAAATCACAACATACGATAAATATTTAGTAAGGAAGTTCCGAGCCATGACTCGTATATAATTATTCAATCGTTTGTAATAAGTCACTTTCATTTTAACGAGCTATAGTTATGAAGGCGTGAAGTTCATAGCGTCCATACAAATTCACAGGTACACAATAACCACAGTGAATGTCTTGACTAACTAATGATGTTTGTATACATAAACGATAATTTAGGGGTGTAAGGGTGTCGAATAACATCATAAGACTTGAGACATCCAAGCCAACCTCACCTGCACGTGGTGCACCCTGCTGAATAACGAATGAGACAATGGCGAATGCGGAGTGATAGGGTTTTACAGCTTGACTGGGTCGGAACCACCATGTATATGGCGAAAAAGCCCGTTATAGTGATTCGCTTCGGGATCATCCTGTGCATATCCAGCTTTTCGCAGGCCGGCATGACAGCGGCGATATGCGATGGATAGTGTGTCACTCGGTGGTCGCCATTGTTTTTGTATTGTATTATGCTTACCATCAGGCATAGTGCAGTCATTATGCCGTGCTACAATACAAAAAAAATTAGAATAGAGTTGATTATTTGACGTATGTAATATAATTTTTATTTTTGAAGGGTAAGGATTTACGGGAGGGCTTTGAAACTCTATATATAACCTTTTGGACGTAAACACTGTATCAAGTAGAAAGGGAGCATGTTTATTTTATTAACGTACTTGATAATATTGATGATTATATAAAAAGTAAACTTTGAGCTCGAATAATTTTTAAACAAACAGACATAATAAAAAATCTTTTTTGTGGAGCGTTAAATTCTCTATAAAATAGGTTTTAATCATTATTGTACATTCATTTGTCCCCGATTTATAAAAATCTAAATAACACAGATCTTTTTTTTATGTTATTCCATAAGAAACTTAGGCTGGAATGCGGAGTATCTTAAAGGTAATATTAAGAGCTCAAATTATTAGAAATCTTTGTTTATCAATTCGGAAGCGTTGGCGCCCCTAAAAGCAAAGAAATTCAAAAATTCATCGTCTATCTTTTTTATAAGTCAATCATTCATTTTCCGTTCGGTTTTTCAAATATTTATACCCATATAAACGTTGTCCTGACAGTTAAATAACAAAAAAGGTGTCACCGTTTTGAAATGATGCGCTTAAATATATTCGGTGATTATTTTTTATTTATGTAATTAACCCAAGAACTATACCCAGTAATGTACTAATTTCGTACCTTGATTAATTTGTTACTACGTTGTGTTTTTTAAAATATCTATGTGTTAGATAATTAAGTTTTAGTTAGCGTAATTAGTTAAACCACCGATTGAACATCCGTATTGGCCCCCTATTATAAATCTAATGATGTAATACTACTTTTACTGCAGAATGTAGTTCTGTAGCGGTTGTTGGACATTTTTAAATACGTATTTGTTCTTCGATTAATCTTATACGTAAACAAAATGTGTTCCTATAAAAAAAAATCTTCAATGTATATGGGACACTATTTTTGCTATTTGGCATTCAAATTTAAGCTGCTACTTTGTAGATTTTATCTTTCTTCCATTATTAATTCCGTTCTTCAGTAAACTTTATATACTATGTCTATCTAACCTACTAATGTAATTATTACTTCGTATGAGTCCATTCACTCATATGTCCAAGCAATTTTTTTTATTATGACGTAGAAAACCGCTAGGCAATCTGTAAGATGGTAACCAAGTCGGCTCCAAAATAGATCTTAATTTTAACTTAGACCAATGGTGTCGCTACTCTTGTGCTTTGGTTTAGTAAGCCTCGTGTATCAGAGCAAGTTACCTTACTCTACTGTTTTACGGCGATAATATATGCGACAGTGAAATTTCTGCAGTTAAACATTGCATAAGTCTACTAGATATTGATTCGGGCAATAATTTCCATAACTCCAAAGACAATTTTAATATCAAAATACCTTAACTTTATTCTTATTTACGTATCATAAATACCAAAACTATGACAGTTCGAGGAAATATAGCAATATTTATCATAATATATACTTCATTATTCAATTGTTATTATACTCTGAACCTTGGTATTATTTGACATGCTCAAACAAAATTTCTACTGTACGAAACATGTAACAATATATAAAATTTACAAATGCTGTTCATATGAACAGCTATATAGCTTATAGCTTAATGTATAAGCTATATAGCTAACGCAATTTTATTTTGCGTCATTGTAAAGTGTTAAGATTTACATACATACGTAATAATAACATCTTATCGTTGTTTGAATGGATTACACTAAGTTATGACAGAAAATGGGTTACTATTTTCCGAATAATGGTTACTATGGTTGTTGTTCACATTTAAGCTAGTTGGAGGAAGGCAAATTATTGTTTTTGCATTCTTAACTAATAATATAAACGCGAAAGTATGTCAGGTGTATAGAAAAAGTCATAGATTACCATACAAACAGAAAAATATAATTTACTGTATCCAAGGGATAGCCCTAATGAAATTTACGCGAGCGATCAGCACCATTATCAATCTGTAAGAGATTCACTGCAGGGTCATAGGCCTATTCCCGCAGGAAGGTATAGGCCTAACCATCACGTTAGCCCAAGATGGGATACCTCCCCTCCCCCTCTCCACTCCCCATTCCCCCTCTCCGTAACCCCACTCCCCCTTCCTCAACCACAGGCCGGCAATGCACTTACGACTCCCCTGGTGTTGTTAGTGTCTATGGACGGTGGTGATCACTTAACATCAGGTGACCCACCTGTTCGTTTGCCACCTATGACGTAAAAAAAAGATGTATTTGCGAGTTCAAACTCCGAGAAATCCATCCTTATTAATCTTAAAGATTCAAAAGTAGCTCTGTCTGTCGCGCTATCACGCCAAAACTACTGTACCGATTTAAATGAAATTTGGTACACAGATAGTCCTGAGCCTAAGAAAGGACATAGGTTACCTTTTAATGCGAAAGAGGGTTGAAAGGGGGATGAAAAGTTGTATAGAAGTATCGTCATTTTTAAAGCTAAAAGCTTGGAACTTATTTTTTGTGCTGTTAATTCGATATAAATAAATATGAAATTCAAAGTTTGTAAAAGTTTTATTCTCAAGGGTGTAAAACAAAAATAGAGAATATGGGATGAAATTTTGTATGGAAATATGTAAGCTACCGCTCAGATTTGAAAAATTATTAGTTTTAGATAGGTCATTTATCGAGGAAGGCTATAGGCTATATATCATTACGCTAAGACTATTTATTCAATAGAAGCGAAGTCTCACGAAGAATGTTTCAAAATCGGGGTTTTTTTCCTTTTGAAAACTGCCGTTGCGTGTTAGTTAGTCCAAAGTCATTATTCCACGCGGACTAAGTCGCGACCAGAAGCTAGTTCTATATTTTCTCGAGATATGATGGTATTACAATAAAAAAAATTAAGTTCAGCAGCCTGTATTGCTTCCAATTTAAATTAGTAAAGGTGCGCCGATTCCGAAAAGTTAATATAGTTTGAACGAACACACTGAATTTACATTATTTACAAACACTTTAAGATCACAATTAAATGACACTCCAGCGACTGATTTGACACTGGCCAAATTTGTATTTACGAGACGCCATTAAAAAACATATGGATAAGGTAAACAGACTTTTAATTGACTCAATGTAACGGATGAGACAAAATACAAGGAAAACAAAATAATAACAATATTTCTCCGGATAGGTCAAGGCATTGTGCAACGAGTGATGCATACGAAACAACCATGCTGTAATAAGATGAATATAAACAGATACCAGAACGTAAATTTAAACTCGTGTTTTGTAATATATATTATGTATTATCTCGTTAAAATATCGGTGTATTAAAATAAATAAATATTTAATTAGATATTGTTTCCGTTTTTATAATAAAATCTCCAAGGAAAACCCCTGCCATTTTTATTTGCTATTATATCTCATATTGTGTTAAAATTTTCTTACTTATAAATAAACGTATAAAAATATAAACTCAGTTCTTTGTTTGTTATACTCATCAGAGTATTCTCACGAAATATCGTAATTTTAATCGTAACATTTACATGAATCGGTATTATTTATACCAGGTGAAAGGTTAGACACTCGCAGTATACTAGGACATGACAATTCATGGTCACATTTAACAAATAAAATAATAATATTAAAACAAATACTAATACACAACTAAGAAAACCTAAGATAAAGGTTGTTCTAAGACATTCATAAGTATAGCTACAAACTTGTAAACAAAATACTAAACCTAAGTGCAATGACTACCGGTGCCAAAAGCTACAATGGGTGACCCGGAGTTAACTTACGATAATAAAACGGGCAATAAACCCTTTTGTTTTGTTCCTTTCAAATGAAAGTGAAATCACCCGATGGTCATTGACACTGTGCTTTAACATAGACGTGTATAATTTTTTTTATTTTTCTACATAATTAAGTCAAATATTAAGCACCTATTTTTTTATTCATTTAGAACCAGAATCGAATGCAGTATCCTCCATAAATATTGCTACTGTCTAAACAGTCACCTGGTATATGTTTATAAAAAAAAATTCATGAAGATTTGAAATTTTTTATTTTAAATTTTTATTTAAAAAAACCAGTTCATAAAAAACATATAATAATACATATCGATGAGTTTAAATCACAAAAAGCCGTTAGTCTTTATTCTTCACAATAAAAGGCAAAATCATTAGCCCATTTGTAAAGAATTCAAGATGCTTTACTATGTCTTCCTTCAATTGGTAGCGTAATTTTTTTTAGCATTGTAATTTATTGTTTTAGATCAATATTTGTTTTAAAAAAATGGCCTAAAAGATGTTGTTTTTTCACGTCACTTTTAATTATTACGTTTTTATAAAAGAATTAAATACATTTTACAAACGTTCCGGCGAAATTTAAACTTCAATTATTTGTTTCCATTTTTGCTCGCAATAATTGCTTTCAATTCATGTTATAATTGTGTAAGTATTATAAAATTATGATTGAATTCATAATCTATAATTAATGTTGTTATTACTACAAATAAGTTCAAGTTTAATAATTAGTTTTGTTTCGTATCACGCGTGCTTTGCATTATACTTATAATTTAGTACGTTTATTTAATTATTTTTACTGAACTAAAAATAGTCTAAACAAAATTTTTGATTGGACTATTGCTAGTTATCATGATTTTATAATGAATATTGTTGTTTAGGTTACATTAATATAGAATTAGAACAGTTTTGTGAAAGTATATGTTTCTCTAAGTAAAATGAATATAAATGAAATTTCGAAATGTTTTGATATTGCATAAATACTATGTAATATTGCATAGTAAGGAGTCGAACCTTCTCGAAAAACATTGTAAAGAACTTAACATTATCTTTAGGTATCTAGTCTTTTATATAATATACAATTAATCACTGTTACTCCCGTCTCCGTATTAATTTTCGGGGTAGCATAGTGATTTTTTTTTAACATAGTATTTTGTTGCATTCATTTTACCTAACTATATTAAACAATAATACTCCAACTAATTCCGTTTTAATGGACGGTGGTGTAAGGTAATTTTATGCCTCAAGAAAATTCTACCTTATTTAAATAAAATGATAGAGGTCTGCCTTTGTGCGCTTATTACGCAATTAATTACAGTATTTTGTTGGCAGGACAAACTTACGGTTTCGCGTCAGCGATATGCTAGTATGCGTGACCGACCGTATTGCGCTTGCGCGGCTTACGTCAGACTAGCGACGAGTAGTGTAGCGACTTGTATATATTGATATTGTACAGCTATCATATTCTGATTATTTAATAAACTGTATATAATTATAATTCGGAGTACCAATAGACGTGAAAACCAGTCTAATGATAATAATTTCAATATACAAATTATGAAATTAAATTATTCGCACTGTAATTAAATTAAAAATTCAACACAGTTATTCCATTGTTTTTAGTTTTCACCTCTGTCGGTAGTCCTTATGACTGACACCTAGTCCTTTATATAATTTGATATAAAGTTCGAAGAAACTATGGTTTTCATAAGCACTACAAAAGACTTAAAAGGTTTTGTAATCAAAGTAAATTCATTTTTTTAAATGTTATCAAATCTCATTTTTTTAAATGTTTTTTTTCTGTGTGCGTATAATATATTATTAAGATAACAAATAACGTAGACGAAGTCGCAGGTATCAGCTAGTTAAAAATATAGATAAAAATAATGTTTATTTATTATTATTCAATAAATTCGTCTAAAACTCTCCTGCACATATTTTAATATCGTAACAGAGGTCAATGAAGGTCAAAAATTAATATTTTGACATTAAATACATCATAAACGTATATAATGCTTCATTAATCACGCGACTTCCCAACATAACCCTAGACGAACGGCAAAACTTGCGTCCGACATACATTTTTGTATACATTTTCATACAAATTGCGTCGTATAGAAAACGCGACCACCCTATTAGTTCGAATGAATCGGTTCTGTTTGTAAACAAATCAATTAAATGCCACGATGAGAGCGTTATGTTTCGTTGTTACGATTGTATGGGAGATCATTACGCTATTTCTTATTTGGTGTAGACCACCATTACATACGGCGTACTGACGCTCGTGATACGAGTATATAATTAACTTTTGTATAATATATACATATAATGGCAGACAGGATGTTTGTTCGCACTTTAAGGAGTTTTTTTTTTTTTTATAATAGCACGGCAAAGTGACTGCACTATGCTTTTTAATTTAGTCTGGACTATATAATACTGTATAGTGCATGGAGAATGATGATCATTAAAAGATAACTGAAGGATTTTGGCTAAAAAAAAGTAAGATTGTATGTGTACAAATGGATTTAATTAGAGGCAGTGAACATTTACACAGAAACAAGACATAAGCCGACCAAATTAAAAGGTTATAAAAACTCATACGAAGTGGCGCCACCTGACGTATTGTAATCACTTTAATGACATATATAAATTATTTGTACTTATTGTATTTGTAATTATTTATACCAATCTAACAATAATATATATTGGTATAACATTCATTAGTAAGGAGGTAGGATGTCGCAACTCTGTCTGTGTAGTTTACGACCTGCATACACGGTTCTAAAATCTGTCACATTCTGAGATTAAAGGAGGTTACAATGCTGCAATAAAAAATAATATATGTGCCAGTTAAACTTTCCGACCGATACAAAACATAAGTCGATACAATGGCAATAAGGTTGTTACCATATGATAGATTAATAAACTAGACTGTTATTCCATCGTCAAGATCTATGCATTTTTGACAAATGATTTAAGTTGCACACTAGTGACACCATCGGCGCAAAGTGTACATACTAGCAGGTCAACGTGGTTAGTAGGCCCGTTCATGACACCTTATGCATTTTTCTTTCAATAATGTAAATCAAGCGATGACATCAACGATTTTAAATACATATAAGCCACAAAAAAAGAATAAGTATTTCAGAAACCAAGTATTTCTTTTATCAGATTTTTTATGGACATAACCATAGAGTAACGAACCTGCGAGTAAGTGTAAGCGGTTTCATAATTCTATGGACATAACTAATAATTCAATATTAAAAAAAAAAAAAGAGTTGTAATTGAGAAATTTATAATGAAACAGTAGTCGACGCCTTTATAAAAGTATTACCTGCGAGTTTTTCAGCAGTTTGATATAAACCTACTGATACTGAAACGTGACAGATTAAAATAATATGCAAAATGCCTTTGAGTAGTAGATACACACTAGCATTTCGCAATATATTTTTCATATTTATAAAGAACTATTGTATAGTAAATGTATATAAAGAAAGCAAGCACATGTGTTTAAAAATGAGTTAATTGCATTTGCTACTTGCGATCGTCATCTATTTTGATACCCTTTCGAACCACAATCCTTTCTTATATAAATTAATTTCTACTCTCGCGTGTGTATTTACACACATGCTATTAGCAACAATAACACAGAACAAATTTCAAAACTGAATCTGATGTGCTCTCTAAGTGTCCTGAACTAACCTTCATTAAAACTTGTGAGTAATTGTGATTATGTAACAAATCTAATATCACTTAAACAGTGTCTCGAAACAATTAAATAATAACTGACACTGAAATGTAATTTGATAAAATTTATAATAAACAACGATATTTCTAAAAATATATTATAGGGGGCAAACGAAAAGATAGGTCACCTGATGGTAAGTGATCACCGCAGTCTATAGACACTAGCAACACCGGGGAAGTGGCCAGTGCGTTGCCAGCCTGTGTTTGGAGGAGAGGGGTTGAGAAAGTGGTCCTCCGGCGCTCTCACAAACCAAACGAAACGCAACAATGCAAGCAATGTTACTTCACGTCTGTTTTCTGTGAGAGGGTGGTACTACCCCGGTCGAACCGACCCATTCATACTGAAACCAGTCATAGCTTCAGCGTGGCTCTACAACCTAGATTTAATTTCATTTCACCTCATTTAAATAGGTAAATCCTGAGATAAATAACAGTCGTATGATTAAATTAAATTTGATTTGAAGATTAATATTCCAAGCGTGCGTGATACAGTTTCTCAGATGATATACGTAGCGTGTAGTATGAAATTGAAGTAATTTGTTTGCGTGAATTCTTATAATACTCCTTAGATTTATCACTACCAACCACAAACGGGCTTTGTACGCGGTAATGAGAATATGGAAATTAATAATAAAATGTAGCTTGTCTGTCATGGAGAAGGTAGCTTTATCAGTGGAGAATGTTTAGAATCTGGTCAGTATCTACAAAGATTATCTGCTATAATTGGACTCACAAATTTGGATCTCGTTATAATAATAGTAGACATTGATTTGGAAATTAGGTCGTTGGGTCATTTAAATAAATGAGTAAGGAAGGCAAGGCGAGGAAAGAAAGAACGCAGAGAGAATCAACGAAAGAAGATACACAACCCAATACACTTCTAAATAAAATTTGTATGAATATCCAAATAATATATCTGGCACTGTGAGGTGGGTCGAGATACCTAAATAACTTTAAAAGAGATTCGCACTTGGTAAGTATTTGGCAATTAGGTCGTTGGGTCATTTAAATAAATGAGTAAGGAAGGCAAGGCGAGGAAAGAAAGAACGCAGAGAGAATCAACGAAAGAAGATACACAACCCAATGCACTTCTAAAGAAAATTTGTATGAATATCCAAATAATATATCTGGCACTGTGAGGTAGATCGAGATAGCTAAATAACTTTAAAAGAGATTCGCACTTGGTAATTAATAAAGATTCGATCAATGCCATAGAATGTTGTATAATAAACAAAGCATTTTTGAGGGGTTCTGTACCAAAATGATGTTTATTTTGAACTAGATGATCCTAGAAACCAAATTTTAGACTACATTTTTCTACTTTTTATGTTCATTAGCGGTAAGGGATTACCCTCCTTTATAAAAACGGGCTTGGATATATGATGTATTATTCTTGCAGTAAAACAATGAATAGTATTACCCGAAGTTTCGAATTCTGTACCACAATTTTGGTTATTTTTATGCAAAAGCATGAGCATTTATGTTAGGAAAGGATTATCGTAGATTGTGTCGATCCCTTTTAGTATTGCTGTCATGTTATGCAAATTGGTATATAGAGTCAACAAGGGTATTAAATATCAGAGGATCTTTTAAATCAATATTTGTATACGTTTTTCTCGTACGTTGAACCGCTTCGAATTATTTAGATCAATATTGGATTGTTTGAACGAGGCAGTCAAGTTTTGGGAACTAGTAAAATGTGTCAATAGTTGACACAAAAAATTAACATCCTGGACATTTTAAAATTGTTTTCATAATTGTTATGTACTTTTATGGAATTAGTTATACCTAAATGTAATGTAAAGATATTTTATATATAACAAATATATCTATATCGTATATCTACTATATGCATAAAAGAATTTTTTTTATTTTTTTATTTATAGTAGCACGGTAAAATGACTGCACTGCGCCTGATGGTAAGCACAGTACAATCCAAAAACAATGGCGACCACCGAGTGACACACTATCCATCGCCGGTCGCCGCTGTCATGCCGGCCGGGAAAAAGCTGGATATGCACAGGCTGATCCCGAAACGCGACCCGCAAAAGCGAATCACTATGACGGGCTTTTTCACCATATGCATGCATGGTGGTCGCGACCCAGTCGGGATTCAAAACCCTACCATCCCGCTTTCGCCATTGCCTCGTTCGTTACTCAGCAGGGTGCACCACGTGCAGGTGAGGTTGGCTTGGGTGTCTTAAGTCTTAAGATGTTATACGACACACCTTACACCCCATTTGACTAACTGATCAACGCATAGCCTAAACAATTGGGGATAGGACTTTTGAGTCCTAAGGAAGGTTTATGAAATTCAACCGCTAAGGTGGTGAAAAAGAGGATGAAAATTTGTATAAAAATTCATATTTTTTCCGTTAAACATATATAGATTGTTAATGTAGTTTCAAGCCTCTGGAAATGACGAAAAATGAAGCAGCATTTTACCACATTCATATGCAAAGTGACCACTTACAAAAAATTTCGGAAGAACTTCATACAATTTGTCACGGCTGTTGTACATTTTTGTCCTTAGAACTAGTAAGTGACGCACTTCTTATTCGCGGCACTTATTTGATCATACATTTTAATACATTTCATTTTTCATTCATTTTGTGAACTTAGAAGTCCGTAGGTTTCGTAATAATAATAATTATGAACATGTTACGGGTATACAATCTTTTACAATCTATCTATCTTTTATCTGTCTATATCTCTACTTAATATATAAAGCTGAAGAGTTTGTTTGTTTGGTTGATAATCTCAGGAACTACCAGTCCGATTTGAGAAACTCCTTCGGGTTTAGATAGCTCATTTATCGAGGAAGGCTTTAGGCTATATACGTCGCCATGTTAACGTGGTAAGTTGGGAGTCCGATTGTTGTGTTCGTGGCAACCGGACGCGCGTTCGCAAGTGCTCTCGATACGTAATTTGTTTACATTTTTACGTGACGTCATCAGTCAGTTGGTGTTTTTACGCGAGTGTAAATTCATTTTTCTTTGTTCGTATCGAGAATTAGTGTTTTCATTTTTTCTATCTTGTGGGTGGGATCAGACATCAAAACCTCCCCGCCAGAGGGGCAGGGGGGCGCACCTTAATGAAGTTAACGGACTATCCCGAGTCCGGATCAAAGGGAGCTGTGGGCGATGTGCAATGCCTCACAGGGGACCTACAGTGCCTAGGGGGAAGCCCTAACACTTCTTTCTTCTCTTCAGCCGGCGCGGCGACACGACGACACGAAGAGAAGCACGCTGACGCACCGAAAAGTGCGATTTGCGTACTGACAAGTACGATTTCCTCTGTTCTGAAAAGAACAGGAAACGATCGACGACAGACAAGATAGAAAAAATGAAAACACTAATTCTCGATACGAACAAAGAAAAATGAATTTACACTCGCGTAAAAACACCAACTGACTGATGACGTCACGTAAAAATGTAAACAAATTACGTATCGAGAGCACTTGTGAGCGCGCGTCCGGTTGC
>MU158799.1:799457-975357 GCA_015888305.1 Antheraea pernyi
AGCAAGGTCTTAACAGCTTCACCATGAGGAGAGATGAAGACCATGTAACTAGAAAAGCTTTGAGTATGACGGTCGATGGATATAAGAGTAGAGGAAGACCGAAAAAAGGATGGATGGATTGTGTGAAAAATGATATGTGTGTAAAAGGTGTGATGACTGAGATGACATCTGATATGCGAGCGTGGAAAAGGAAAACATGTTGTGCCGACCCTACTTAGGTGGGATAAGGGTAAGAAGATGATGATGATTAATTCTCAAAAATATTTGTAGAAATAATAAAACATTATATAATAATTAAATTAGAAAACAAGAAAAAAGCGTAATAAAAGTATGCGCTGTGCGGGTATATCTAGTATATTTGTAACACGTTTGTATGATATTTAAATGCTTGTAGATCGATTTTGCTTAAGCGGCTCAATGGATTTTAATTAATTTTCTTATTGAAGCCATAGCAGAATAGGAATTAAAGACCTTTTTCATAGTTACTAAGGTTTAATTTACGCTGAGCGACTTCAGTGAATACCAACCGATATTTTATATTTTTAATTGCGTCTAATATAATTATCACATACTTCGGGAGAAACAATTAATTGCTAAATGGACTGAGAAGTAAAAATAAATATTAGGTTACGCTCTGGGAAGGCGAAATAGTTTGAGGCATGGAATACCACTGTTATATTTATTTTTAGTAAATCAGTCAAATGACGTGGCGGAAGCTCAGTAAGTTTTTACCAGACAATATATTATCGTTTAAAACTATTATATCGTATTTACCTTTTTATATATGGCGGAGATTGCCATCAATTGTGTTCATATAGTTTTATGTCCGTATGAGGATAGACTATCCTCCTGGACATCACCATTAGCATATACGGTTCTCGTGAGTTATCAGGGTGTAAGCACAAAACAAAGTATGCACTGTTTTTAATTTATTGTCTATAGACACACAACGAAAATATTATTATCATAACCCTGACCTTGTAATCTATATGTTCTTCTATACTATACAGAGATAAAGTTTTTGAGTTCGTGTGTAGGAACAAATGCCCACTACTGTATGTTTCCTCGATTCTTATGATGAATTCACTAATTATAAGTTAAATTGTTATTTTTAATAATTTCCCTGCACGAAGTCGCGGGATGTTTCTAGTATTTGGACTGTTAAGTTAAAATAAAAAGCCGTTATAAATGTAAGCTGATTGTAAACTAATTCCTGAGTTGTTTTTTGTTCCGTATTATGGTAAGTCCTAACTAATATTATAAATGTGAACGTGGGTTTGTTTGTTTGTTACGAGATAATTAGATTATCGCGATTTTCATTTATTATAAAGATTTAAGAAACTATGATAAGCAATATGCGTTCAATGGTGTCTATTTTTTTGCTGTGGAGAAATTGGGTAAACGATGTGGTATGCAAGCATAGGAGGATACTGACAAAGTCGCAAGTATCAGTTACTATACGTACATACTCACAATGTGATAGCGATTTTCAATGGTGGTAGATCCACGTTGAAACTATTACTGGTTTCAGCATGAATGGCTTGGCTCGTCTGGGGTAGTACCACTCTCTCATAAAAAACCGAGGTGAAGTAACAGTGCTTGCATTGTTGCGTTTCGTTCGGTCAGTGAGAGCTCCGGAGGCCCATCTCCCCTCCCCTCTCCTCTCCCTCTCCCTCCTCTAACACTTCCACCCAAATGGTGGCAATGCACTGGCGACCCCTCTGGCGTTGTTAGTGTCCATGGACGGTGGTGATCACTTAACATCAGGTGACCCACATGTTCGTTTGACACTTATGATATAAAAAAAGCGGATTTTCTATTCGACCTTAAACATGCTGCTAAAATAACATAAAGCAATACTTTAAAAAATTTGCTATATCTAATATATAAAAATCTCGTGTCACGGGGTTGGTGGTCGAACTCCTCGGAAACGGTTGGATCGATTTTTATGAAATTTTAAATGTATATCCAAATGATTCAACGGCCGTTTATATTTCAAACAAAACGAAATTATTGATGTTGCTGAATGACAGGTGGCGTACATTCGTCTCGTCGAAAGTAGGGAACTTTATTTTATACTATGAAATGATTTTATGAACATTTTATTTAAAAGCTATTAAAACATAAATTTATCATGGCCAGACAATTTTGTTATTGACAATAATGTGCCCGATGATATTCTTTATAAACAAAATAATTCATTTCAAACCATTTTATTTTTGCAATGGCAAAGAACATATTTCATTTTATTAACCATTATGATATTGAGATTTCAGCGTAAACAATGAAAAACAACGATAAACGTAGACATATGACTTGAGACTGACGTCATCTTGAATACATGCGTCTATAACAGGTGCTTCCACAATTATGGCTATCTTTATCATACAACCAGCGTTGCGTTAATCTATAGCTAAGTTATTCTATACATAGGTTTTGGTAGAGGCACGCTGAAGCTATTACTGGTTTCAGGATGAATGGGTCGGCTCACCCGGGGTAATACCACCCTCTCACAGCAAACCGACGTGAATTAACAATGCTTACATTGCTGCGTTTGGTTCGGTCAGTGAGAGCACCGGAGGCCCACCTCTCTTCCCCTTCCTCCTCTTTCCCCTACCAACATAGGCTGGCAATGCACTTGCGACTCGCCTGGTGTTGCAAGTGTCTATGGACAGTGGTGATCATTTAACATCAGGTGACTCACCTGTCCGTTTGCCTCCTATGACATAAAAAAAGATACATATTATTTTTAATTTACCCTCTTTTATGTCGAAATAATATTTTAAAAAAAGTGTGTGTGTACTTATGTACACGCGTTAGAAGTTATACTTCTTTGGCGTAACAACATAAAAATCTTTTCAAAAATTATATCTTTTGCATTATTATTTGTAGAAAAAACGACACTACCAATAGAAAAAAGGTATTTAGTACATTGAAAGTTTTAATACAAAGAAATACAAAGAAACAAAGTGTTGACTATAGCTAACTTCAGGGAGTCGGTTTTTCGTGACAGGTTCGTTTCGGTTTAATTTATCATTATTCATTTTAGGAATATATTTTATCGTTTAAATTACAATTTAAGTCTACCAACTTGATATTTTATAATGTAAACTATACTGACTGTATAGTAAACGCCTACAAAAAAGGGAAAGGAACTACGTTCCAACTGGAGGTCCATAGATCTCTCAAGCTTTTTTTACATTACCGCCAATATACGTAGGTTAGTTTTTATTTTAATTGTACCCGGTAGATGATGTTACGAACGGGTTGTAGGGTTATATAAAAAAAAATCTCACATACCATCTGGGTATATGTTTGAGGGAGTCCCTTAATAGTTTGGATTTACAATGGGAAACGGTAGGTGTGGCTGCAATTGGATTTTAGATTTATTAATATTTTTCGAGTTTAAAAATACAGTTGAAACCGGTGACAATCGATTTGATGTAGACGAAGTTGCACGGGTCAGCTAGTAATATATACAATTCAAAATAGACGAGAAAACGAAATAGAACGAAAAATATAGAAACTTAAATACGACAAATAAAGAGTTGAAAATAACATAATTAATGCACAGAAAACGCTTGCAACGTCGAAGGGAATTGCTAATCTATACATATAATAAGTTATGTAAATCTAATGAGCACAGGCACATCCCTCTGCGGCCTCTCCGGCGTTATCGTCGAGCCGCCGCGCAAAACGTCTGTGCCCTCGCAGTGTCACAACTGCCAGGTGTACGGACACTCCGCACGAAATTGTCTCCTGAAACCCAGGTGCGTTAAGTGCCTCGGCGACCACTCCACTAAGAAGTGTTCTCGCACTAAAGACTCCCCCGATCCCCCGAGCTGTGTTCTGTGCCGCGATCTCGACAACTCTTATACATGTTTTTGATGTCGGATCATTTTTCTAAACTATTTCAGTACGATAAAGGAAAAATAAAACCTTTCCACTTTCATGTGTGCGTGCACGTGTGTGGATGTGATATGTATAATGTTGTTGCAGTATTGTAAGATTTTGTGTCACTGTATCGCGCGAGCAGCGCACTCATAAACTCCACGCCGAGGGAACGGACCTAGGTTTGAGCCGGTGCCGAGGGGGGCCTAATCTGGGGGAAATTTACTCCCAGACCCAGGCGGCGTATTCCGTGGTTACGCGGGCGTGGGCGTGAGCACGCATGGTTTGGAGAGACAGGTTGGTACTGATCGTTCACTGCCGTTAGTTCATCGAGAGGATCGGTAAAACGCCCCTATTGTTCTTAGCGTATACATATAGCCTATACAGATATATAGTCTATAGCCTTCTTCGAATCGAAACAGTAGTTCCTGAGATTAACGCGTTTAAGCAAACAAACTCTTCAGCTTTATAATATTAGTAGATATAGGTACATACATGCTATATATATATATATATAAATATCTATACTATAGAGTATAGATACGCAATGAAGTGTATTTATGGTATGACATACCGAATACCTCGAAGGCTTCACAGCAAGACACTTCGAGCTAATATATAAACTGGTTGGATGACTTCCACTTTTAATTTAAACCTGCTATACTATATCTGCAACGTTAAGTACATTTTTCTTGGAAAATCAACGTTCTTTCTATGTAACAAGTTCAAAAATGTCCTTTTGTATAATTTCGTCATGAACTGAGAGACAATTTGTGCGCCGACGTATTGAAAAGTTGGCCAGCCAGTTCCGTTTCATTCCGATATACACGTATTCATTTGTGAATCATGCAATTTCGACTGTATGGTTCACAAATGTATATATGTATGAATAGCTTAGAATAGTTAGCTAGGTCAGACGCGACTTTTTCCAGGTAACATCCCAAGCCGAGGTGCGCATGCGCCCTTGTGTATGTTACCTAAAAACCAAACCGGCTGAGTGCCTTAAGCGCTCGCCTTAGTAGTCCGGTGAAGCTGTAAAGACCCTGCAGGGTCAATAGCGTAGTCAGTTCGAGAGAAAAAAAAAAACTAATGAGCACAGGTAGTTTAACGATTTTCGTGAAAAAAATTGTTCCAGGAGTCTAGGAATAAGTAATAAAATACATTTCAGTCATTTTTAGAAATGTCTGTCTGTCTGTCTATGTCTGTCATCACTGCTAAAGTACTGGGTTCATAAAGAAATTTATAAAACATACTAGTGGGCCTAGCGGACGTTGTCCTGCCTTGATAATAAAAAAAATCCTAAAAGTCAACCGCAGCGCCACCAACCGGGCCCAATTGTGAATCTAAACCATTCTCGGATCCACTGGAACACGCACACAAAATTTCATAAAAATCGGTCCAACCGTTTAGGAGGAGTTCAGTGACATACGCACGCACAGAAGAAATTTATATATAAAGATTTTCGAGAATAACTTAGTCTTTGTTTCATTAAAATCGATCCACCCTATCAAAAGTTATTTTTATTTTAATGATGACGTGGCATAAGTACGACAGATAAGTAAATGGACTTGATTCTTTTTTGATTCTTCTTCTTCTTCTTACCCTTATCCCACATAAGTAGGGTCGGTACAACATGTTTCTCATGTTGTGGTATATGATTTGGCTTAATTTTTACGATCGGCCGCCTGCCTGACATCAACCCTCCTTGGGAATATTTTGTTGTACCACTGTATGTATGATTACGAATAGTTACGAAGTCTGATGGGCTCTTTTAACCTTAAAATTTTTCGTTCCGGTTAAAAACGAAGTTCTTCCAGATTATGGTTTGCATGCTATATTGGCATTTATTTTTCAGGTTTCGTGGTTTCAGATTCTTCACAGTAATAATATAATATTAGATATAATAAACCATTATAAAAATACAAAATGTGAAAACTATAATAGAAAAATAGATGCAAATAAAAAAATGATATTCTTTCTTGATATTCCATGCGCATAAACTAGTAGTAGCTCCATAAGCTAGTAGCGGCTAGTAGATCCATAAATATCGAGTGTAAAATAATAAATGTAGTATAACTATTAAAATCACATTTCTATGGTGATTTTTTCAGTGGTATGATGTTAATACATTGCTGTGCCATCTAGTACCCAGTTATGGTACAATACGTTATATATTGCATCGAACATAAGCGGGTAGCTCACAAACTATTCTATTGAATCATATCCAACACCTCCTTACATAAATTATTGTTTAACTATTCAATGTGGAAGTGCACGTAACCTATTTCTTTAATCGATAGTAGAATTTTTGTCGAATTCTTGGAGTACTAGGGCAGCAGCCTTGGAAGACTGGACATCATCATTATCCTAGATAATAGTCTCGATAGTCCGTTGAATGTTTACATTGTTTACATGCTAATTTTATGTTGATCATTCAAGCTGTTTATGAAAAGAATCACTAAACAAAATTCGTAATTTTCCAATCTGAATCCGATTTGTTGTAAACACGCTCTGTTTCTTTAGTTTCGTATTAAATAATTCATCAAATACGATACAGAAACTGGCGAATGGATCTAAATGTTAAAAGCTAATTTAAATTTCACTCAGAATTTCGAACGACTTAGAATTTACTCATTCGTTCGGTTTGTAGGAATAAATTAAAAAAATTCGAAACTTCGCACAATGCTTCGTTAATTATATACAAAGGAAATAAATTTACACTACTGGATAGCAAGAAAGTTGTGTATGTTTGTTTGCGTTTTGTAAAGTTGTTTATGACGTAATTCCACATGCGTCAGCGCCAATGAAAGCGTCAAATATTACTTAATCTTGTTGTGCTAATAACTTGGCTAAGTCGTTTTCGTTTACTAGCGGTCAAGGTAGCTTACATAATAAACCAGGCCATTTAGATTTTTACAAAATTAATATACACTGCGTATTGAATATTCGATTAGATGATAACTTGTTTGAATAAAAAACAATTTTACTGTAGATCATATTTCAAATACGATACGATAAAATGTATGTTACTTGTCTTTTCTTTCTTGCAGTCAAGTGATGGTTGCTAAAAAGAATTACACGAGATGCTGAGCAGGGTACGGATGACGAAACATGGAAAAAAATTTTTTTTTAATCGATCCGAATCGTGGCCTGTGGATTCGATTCATGAAAAAATCGATGTCTAGAGACCGATTATTCAAAAATCGATCTCATTATTTTTCTGAGATTTTTTATTTCATTCTAAATTATTGTATGGGTTTATTAGTAACAAAAGCTGGTCTATGTATATACGTACACCAACTTCTGCTCGCGACTTCGTCCGTCTGGAATAGTGCTTTGGGCGAACGCTCAAAAGGAAACAAAACCCCGATTTTGAAACGTCCTTCATTGGTGCTCCACTCCTATTGGTCTTAGCGTGATGGTGATAGTATAGCCTTCCTCGATACATGAGCTATCTAACACTGAAAGAGTTCAACAATCGGACCAGTAGTTCCTTATAGCACGTTCATCCAAGCAAACAAACAAACAAATTCTTCAGCTTTATAATATTAGTGTAGACATAATTGGATGTTGGTGTCCAACGTTTAATCGAGCTGAACTGCAAGTTGATACATCAAATTGTTTTTTTTATATAGAAGGTATGTAGGTGATAGAGCCACGCTGTAGCTACTAGTTGTTTCAGCATGAATGGGTCATCTCGCCCGGGGTAGTACCACCCACCACCACCCATCTCACAGAACACCGAAGTGAAGTAACAGTGCTTGCATTGTTGCGTTTCGTTCGGTCAGTGAGAACGCTGAAGGCCCACCTCCCTTCCCCTTTTCACTTTCTCTACTCTTCCCCCCCCCCACATATACAGGCTGGCAACGCAAATGCGTCTCCCCTGGTATTGCTAGTGTCTATGGACGGTGGTGATCACTTAACAGGGGACCCACCTGTTCGCATGCCTCCTTGTCACATAAAAAAAAGGTTTTTAATTTTATTAAGTTTTATTGTAATGTAACAGGGACGAGGTCGCAGGCGGTTGCTAGTATTAACTTTAATGATTGTAATTTGAATTTTTTTTGTTATGTTCTGAGATCTTGTCAATATGTATGAAATTAGGAAAGCATAAAATCATTATTATGATCTTAATCTGAGCACAAGTCCGCGATAAAATGTAGTCACCTTTCACTTTTTAAAATAACAACTTTTAATATAATGTCACGAATCTACATAAGGATTTAAAGGTTGAGCTACATTATGCTGCTATACTATGTTATGGTAAATATTTTTAAAATGATTCTTTGGCTTTTTCTTAATTGCTAAATTTCGTAACATTTTAAAAACCTATTCAAACATTGTTTATACAACTATTGCAGATATAAATTCCGTATTTATTATTTTTAATTTTGCTATGCTATATCGAAAGTTTAAACAGATTTCGTATGAGGCACGACAGTTGCGTATGCCATTGAGTTGCGTGACATATATGTCACCAATTATCAAAATCAAAAATACTTTATTCAACTTAGGTTCTGAGAAGGCGCTTGTGAATGTTAAAACTCCCACCGGTTCCAAAAACAACCCAGTCATCGAGAAAATCCGGCAAAAATCGATCTGATTTAATTTCTCAAGGTACATAGGTATTTTTACGAACATACATAGTTCGAGAACATACATAGAGGCGAGCCTCATTTCCAGACGTCACCATCGTTCACATATTGATCCAACCTTTAGACTTAAACCTGCTTGACATGGCCCTTGAACTCACTATCTGATAAAGGTAATAATACGCTTTGAAACATTTTTATAAAACCTAAAAAAAATTTAAGTAAAGAAAGACCCTAAATAATTATTTAGATATAAGTCATAAATTAGAGAAAATTAATTTATTTCAAGTAAAATTGGTTATTGTTTATGTGAGGTTTTGGTTCAAAGAAAATGATGTAATTTAATTTTCAAAGTGCATAAAGTGGAACACCACTATAATCTCACATTAATTAAATAAATCGGGAAATGTCAATAATATCATATAGTAGTCAGTGGTTATGATTTACTTTTGAATCTCTAAAATTGTTTTATCTACATCCTCCAAATGAATGATAGCCACGAAATGTATAATTTATTACGAAACATATTTTACCAGCAAATGGAAATACAATAAACCATAACAATAAAATAAGAACTGTCAACTTAGACAAGTGTTAGACAATGTTTAAATATAAACAGTTTCTACTTAGTCTTTGTTTCATTAAAATCGATCCACCCTATCAAAAGTTATTTTTATTTTAATGATGACGTGGCATAAGTACGACAGATAAGTAAATGGACTTGATTCTTTTTTGATTCTTCTTCTTCTTCTTACCCTTATCCCACATAAGTAGGGTCGGTACAACATGTTTCTCATGTTGTGGTATATGATTTGGCTTAATTTTTACGATCGGCCGCCTGCCTGACATCAAATCTCCTTGGGAATGTTTTGTTGTCTCACTGTATGTATGATTACGAATAGTTACGAAGTCTGATGGGCTCTTTTAACCTTAAAATTTTTCGTTCCGGTTAAAAACGAAGTTCTTCCAGATTATGGTTTGCATGCTATATTGGCATTTATTTTTCAGGTTTCGTGGTTTCAGATTCTTCACAGTAATAATATAATATTAGATATAATAAACCATTATAAAAATACAAAATGTGAAAACTATAATAGAAAAATAGATGCAAATAAAAAAATGATATTCTTTCTTGATATTCCATGCGCATAAACTAGTAGTAGCTCCATAAGCTAGTAGCGGCTAGTAGATCCATAAATATCGAGTGTAAAATAATAAATGTAGTATAACTATTAAAATCACATTTCTATGGTGATTTTTTCAGTGGTATGATGTTAATACATTGCTGTGCCATCTAGTACCCAGTTATGGTACAATACGTTATATATTGCATCGAACATAAGCGGGTAGCTCACAAACTATTCTATTGAATCATATCCAACACCTCCTTACATAAATTATTGTTTAACTATTCAATGTGGAAGTGCACGTAACCTATTTCTTTAATCGATAGTAGAATTTTTGTCGAATTCTTGGAGTACTAGGGCAGCAGCCTTGGAAGACTGGACATCATCATTATCCTAGATAATAGTCTCGATAGTCCGTTGAATGTTTACATTGTTTACATGCTAATTTTATGTTGATCATTCAAGCTGTTTATGAAAAGAATCACTAAACAAAATTCGTAATTTTCCAATCTGAATCCGATTTGTTGTAAACACGCTCTGTTTCTTTAGTTTCGTATTAAATAATTCATCAAATACGATACAGAAACTGGCGAATGGATCTAAATGTTAAAAGCTAATTTAAATTTCACTCAGAATTTCGAACGACTTAGAATTTACTCATTCGTTCGGTTTGTAGGAATAAATTAAAAAAATTCGAAACTTCGCACAATGCTTCGTTAATTATATACAAAGGAAATAAATTTACACTACTGGATAGCAAGAAAGTTGTGTATGTTTGTTTGCGTTTTGTAAAGTTGTTTATGACGTAATTCCACATGCGTCAGCGCCAATGAAAGCGTCAAATATTACTTAATCTTGTTGTGCTAATAACTTGGCTAAGTCGTTTTCGTTTACTAGCGGTCAAGGTAGCTTACATAATAAACCAGGCCATTTAGATTTTTACAAAATTAATATACACTGCGTATTGAATATTCGATTAGATGATAACTTGTTTGAATAAAAAACAATTTTACTGTAGATCATATTTCAAATACGATACGATAAAATGTATGTTACTTGTCTTTTCTTTCTTGCAGTCAAGTGATGGTTGCTAAAAAGAATTACACGAGATGCTGAGCAGGGTACGGATGACGAAACATGGAAAAAAATTTTTTTTTAATCGATCCGAATCGTGGCCTGTGGATTCGATTCATGAAAAAATCGATGTCTAGAGACCGATTATTCAAAAATCGATCTCATTATTTTTCTGAGATTTTTTATTTCATTCTAAATTATTGTATGGGTTTATTAGTAACAAAAGCTGGTCTATGTATATACGTACACCAACTTCTGCTCGCGACTTCGTCCGTCTGGAATAGTGCTTTGGGCGAACGCTCAAAAGGAAACAAAACCCCGATTTTGAAACGTCCTTCATTGGTGCTCCACTCCTATTGGTCTTAGCGTGATGGTGATAGTATAGCCTTCCTCGATACATGAGCTATCTAACACTGAAAGAGTTCAACAATCGGACCAGTAGTTCCTTATAGCACGTTCATCCAAGCAAACAAACAAACAAATTCTTCAGCTTTATAATATTAGTGTAGACATAATTGGATGTTGGTGTCCAACGTTTAATCGAGCTGAACTGCAAGTTGATACATCAAATTGTTTTTTTTATATAGAAGGTATGTAGGTGATAGAGCCACGCTGTAGCTACTAGTTGTTTCAGCATGAATGGGTCATCTCGCCCGGGGTAGTACCACCCACCACCACCCATCTCACAGAACACCGAAGTGAAGTAACAGTGCTTGCATTGTTGCGTTTCGTTCGGTCAGTGAGAACGCTGAAGGCCCACCTCCCTTCCCCTTTTCACTTTCTCTACTCTTCCCCCCCCCCCCCACCAACCCGGCGCGAACACCTGTTCGCATGCCTCCTTGTCACATAAAAAAAAGGTTTTTAATTTTATTAAGTTTTATTGTAATGTAACAGGGACGAGGTCGCAGGCGGTTGCTAGTATTAACTTTAATGATTGTAATTTGAATTTTTTTTGTTATGTTCTGAGATCTTGTCAATATGTATGAAATTAGGAAAGCATAAAATCATTATTATGATCTTAATCTGAGCACAAGTCCGCGATAAAATGTAGTCACCTTTCACTTTTTAAAATAACAACTTTTAATATAATGTCACGAATCTACATAAGGATTTAAAGGTTGAGCTACATTATGCTGCTATACTATGTTATGGTAAATATTTTTAAAATGATTCTTTGGCTTTTTCTTAATTGCTAAATTTCGTAACATTTTAAAAACCTATTCAAACATTGTTTATACAACTATTGCAGATATAAATTCCGTATTTATTATTTTTAATTTTGCTATGCTATATCGAAAGTTTAAACAGATTTCGTATGAGGCACGACAGTTGCGTATGCCATTGAGTTGCGTGACATATATGTCACCAATTATCAAAATCAAAAATACTTTATTCAACTTAGGTTCTGAGAAGGCGCTTGTGAATGTTAAAACTCCCACCGGTTCCAAAAACAACCCAGTCATCGAGAAAATCCGGCAAAAATCGATCTGATTTAATTTCTCAAGGTACATAGGTATTTTTACGAACATACATAGTTCGAGAACATACATAGAGGCGAGCCTCATTTCCAGACGTCACCATCGTTCACATATTGATCCAACCTTTAGACTTAAACCTGCTTGACATGGCCCTTGAACTCACTATCTGATAAAGGTAATAATACGCTTTGAAACATTTTTATAAAACCTAAAAAAAATTTAAGTAAAGAAAGACCCTAAATAATTATTTAGATATAAGTCATAAATTAGAGAAAATTAATTTATTTCAAGTAAAATTGGTTATTGTTTATGTGAGGTTTTGGTTCAAAGAAAATGATGTAATTTAATTTTCAAAGTGCATAAAGTGGAACACCACTATAATCTCACATTAATTAAATAAATCGGGAAATGTCAATAATATCATATAGTAGTCAGTGGTTATGATTTACTTTTGAATCTCTAAAATTGTTTTATCTACATCCTCCAAATGAATGATAGCCACGAAATGTATAATTTATTACGAAACATATTTTACCAGCAAATGGAAATACAATAAACCATAACAATAAAATAAGAACTGTCAACTTAGACAAGTGTTAGACAATGTTTAAATATAAACAGTTTCTGTCTCTAAGTAAGGGTTTTACACTCTCTTGTGACCAAACTTTTTAAACATGTGTTCAAAGTGTATTTAACTCGATCCGAATCGTGGCCTGTGGATTCGATTCATGAAAAAATCGATGTCTAGAGACCGATTATTCAAAAATCGATCTCATTATTTTTCTGAGATTTTTTATTTCATTCTAAATTATTGTATGGGTTTATTAGTAACAAAAGCTGGTCTATGTATATACGTACACCAACTTCTGCTCGCGACTTCGTCCGTCTGGAATAGTGCTTTGGGCGAACGCTCAAAAGGAAACAAAACCCCGATTTTGAAACGTCCTTCATTGGTGCTCCACTCCTATTGGTCTTAGCGTGATGGTGATAGTATAGCCTTCCTCGATACATGAGCTATCTAACACTGAAAGAGTTCAACAATCGGACCAGTAGTTCCTTATAGCACGTTCATCCAAGCAAACAAACAAACAAATTCTTCAGCTTTATAATATTAGTGTAGACATAATTGGATGTTGGTGTCCAACGTTTAATCGAGCTGAACTGCAAGTTGATACATCAAATTGTTTTTTTTATATAGAAGGTATGTAGGTGATAGAGCCACGCTGTAGCTACTAGTTGTTTCAGCATGAATGGGTCATCTCGCCCGGGGTAGTACCACCCACCACCACCCATCTCACAGAACACCGAAGTGAAGTAACAGTGCTTGCATTGTTGCGCTAGAGGTTTGCCGATGGATATTATGTGTTTCGGTAGACGCCGGTTTTCTTTTGATTTTAAACTACTTACCATGTAGTACTGTATGTCACTTTTCAAGCTACAATAAAATGGTGAACCCGAGTTTTCGATAAAGGAAAATATGGGCTTAGAATAATAATACGGCTGTAAGGCATTTTCTAAAGACCTACCTGACTAGCCATTAGGTTCAAAGTGAAAATCATAACAAAGCTCAATCAAATCAAATCAAAATCAGTTCAGCTCGATTAAACGTTGGACACCAACATCCAGTTATATTTACATCTATTATATATTATATATATATACTAATATATAAAACTGAAGAGTTTGTTTGTTTGGTTGAACGCGATGATCTCAGGAACTACAGGTTCGATTTGAAAAATTCCTTCCGTGTTAGATAGCTCATTTATCGAGGAAGGCTATATATAATCACGCTAACACCAATAAAAGCGGAGCCCCAATGAAGAATGTTTCAAAATCGGTCTGTTTTTTTCCTTTTAGCTGCGTGTTAACGTTAGTATTATATATACGTTGCCATGTTTAATTTATATTTTGTGAACAAAGGAAACATAAGCACTACACCGCTTGCCTCACTTCTCCACGGCCAGACAACTCACATAGCTGAGGACTTAGTGCTTATACAAATTGTAGTTTCTTGAAACTTTAATTACTTCATATTGAATTAAGCTTAATCATGATAATGTTTTTTTAGTTAGGTATCACTTTGTCTAAGAATGAAAACACAAAAATAATTGATTGAACTCTAACCGGTAGTTTTTGCGTGATGCGTGCAATTACTAGATATAAAAAGTTTTATTGTATTTGTATCGCAAATAACACGTTCATTGGCATGCAATAGCTTCGCAAACCCACTAAATAAATTAAGAATTCCCAATAATAAAAAAACAAAGCAAACGAAACAGTGTACCTACCACGTTTATACTTTGTTATGAAGTACTTTGGTATAGTTACGTATACTCGAACAATGTACACACAAAATTACTTCACATTTATAAATATGCAGGCAATAAATGAGACTTAAACTCAGGATATTATTATGTAAAATCACGAAACAAGGCCTCGTGTGTCTGCCTGACACACTTTCCGTACTGGTACACGCATCCTTTGTGAACGACTACAATCCGGTAAAGTATGTGATCTACTAAAGTTGAATAAGATACAGATTTATATTTGAAGACCTAACCCTGTATATCTGATCTCGTGAACCTCAAAATTACTGTGAAAGTTTTGGTTTTCAGGCAGATTTTTAGACATCCGTCTTATTAAAAAGTTAAATACACTTTGAACACATGTTTAAAAAGTTTGGTCACAAGAGAGTGTAAAACCCTTACTTAGAGACAGAAACTGTTTATATTTAAACATTGTCTAACACTTGTCTAAGTTGACAGTTCTTTCTGTCTCTAAGTAAGGGTTTTACACTCTCTTGTGACCAAACTTTTTAAACATGTGTTCAAAGTGTATTTAACTTTTTAATAAGACGGATGTCTAAAAATCTGCCTGAAAACCAAAACTTTCACAGTAATTTTGAGGTTCACGAGATCAGATATACAGGGTTAGGTCTTCAAATATAAATCTGTATCTTATTCAACTTTAGTAGATCACATACTTTACCGGATTGTAGTCGTTCACAAAGGATGCGTGTACCAGTACGGAAAGTGTGTCAGGCAGACACACGAGGCCTTGTTTCGTGATTTTACATAATAATATCCTGAGTTTAAGTCTCATTTATTGCCTGCATATTTATAAATGTGAAGTAATTTTGTGTGTACATTGTTCGAGTATACGTAACTATACCAAAGTACTTCATAACAAAGTATAAACGTGGTAGGTACACTGTTTCGTTTGCTTTGTTTTTTTATTATTGGGAATTCTTAATTTATTTAGTGGGTTTGCGAAGCTATTGCATGCCAATGAACGTGTTATTTGCGATACAAATACAATAAAACTTTTTATATCTAGTAATTGCACGCATCACGCAAAAACTACCGGTTAGAGTTCAATCAATTATTTTTGTGTTTTCATTCTTAGACAAAGTGATACCTAACTAAAAAAACATTATCATGATTAAGCTTAATTCAATATGAAGTAATTAAAGTTTCAAGAAACTACAATTTGTATAAGCACTAAGTCCTCAGCTATGTGAGTTGTCTGGCCGTGGAGAAGTGAGGCAAGCGGTGTAGTGCTTATGTTTCCTTTGTTCACAAAATATAAATTAAACATGGCAACGTATATATAATACTAACGTTAACACGCAGCTAAAAGGAAAAAAACAGACCGATTTTGAAACATTCTTCATTGGGGCTCCGCTTTTATTGGTGTTAGCGTGATTATATATAGCCTTCCTCGATAAATGAGCTATCTAACACGGAAGGAATTTTTCAAATCGAACCTGTAGTTCCTGAGATCATCGCGTTCAACCAAACAAACAAACTCTTCAGTTTTATATATTAGTATATATATATAATATATAATAGATGTAAATATAACTGGATGTTGGTGTCCAACGTTTAATCGAGCTGAACTGATTTTGATTTGATTTGATTGAGCTTTGTTATGATTTTCACTTTGAACCTAATGGCTAGTCAGGTAGGTCTTTAGAAAATGCCTTACAGCCGTATTATTATTCTAAGCCCATATTTTCCTTTATCGAAAACTCGGGTTCACCATTTTATTGTAGCTTGAAAAGTGACATACAGTACTACATGGTAAGTAGTTTAAAATCAAAAGAAAACCGGCGTCTACCGAAACACATAATATCCATCGGCAAACCTCTAGACCGCTGTACATTATATTAGTTTTATTTTTATTGTAGCACGGCAAAATGACTGTACTATGCCTGATAGTAAGTACAGTACAATCCAAAAACAATGGCGACGACGACGAATGGTCGCAACCACCATGTATATGGCGAAAAAGCCCGTCATAGTGATTCACTTTTATCGCAGATATTCAACTTTTCGCATGTCGGCATGACAGCAGCGACCGGCGATGGATAGTGTGCCACTCGGTGTTCGCCATTGTTTTTGGATTGTACTGTACTTACCATCAGGCACAGTGCAGTCATTTTGTCATACTACAATTAAAAAAATTACGATTCAATAAAGTACAGACACACTATAACCAAGCTGTGTGTTTCAAAACAACGTCAATTAACTGAACTGCTATTACGAACTTATTCATCATTGCTTTAATAAAATTTTTGACGTCTCGCTTAGTTTTATCTGTATAAGGAGCCTTTTTTCTAAGATCATAATCATCAATTTTTTTATATGATATGATATAAAGATAATATTATATCAGTAGGTATATTGAGTTAAGTAAGTTTGTCGAATGTCGTTAACGTTTCGTAAGAGCCGGTGAGTTGACCCAGTAGCCCCGTATTTTCAGTTCGAACTCATGCGTGACAAATTAGATTATTATATTCTATGTATCTTACAAATTTAACTAACCATTGCATTATATTATTTGTCATTATACTAGTTAGTCTTCGAGGCCTCGTTCTCATAAGAATGGTTTGTTTGTCTAATTACAATTTCGCCATTGCTACGCCCTGTAGCATTTTTATCGATTTTAAATTGCTACTTTTAAATTTTATCAGTACTGCTTGGCTTTGCATATGGTATATATGGTATGTATATTGTATCCTAGATAGTTCAAAAAACAGTCTCATATATTCTAGTAAAAATCTTGTTGTCATCTGTACATCCATTTCAGAAATTCGTCCGGAGATCTAGACAAGCACCGTACACTTTATTTTCGATGTAACTCTAATTATTACGATTGAAAATAACAACAAAAAATGCTTACGAAACTTATGCTATTAGTAAAGTACTAGCGTGCTCGGCGGACGTTATCCCGCCATGATAATAAAAAATATTTTTAGAAATTATATACCTAAATCTTCCTCATGGACCACTTTATCTATTGGTGGAAACCGCATGAAAATGCATTAAGTCGTTTTTGAGTTTATCACGAACAGACAGAAAGACGTGGCAGAGGACTTTATAATTTGTAGCGATAAACATCAGATAAATCAATATTTATTTTACTATTTACTTTATTATTTATAACTTTAACGCTATTATGATAATAAAATACTTCCACATTACTTAATAAGCAGGCATGTATCTACATACTTAGATAATAGTCAAAACTAAATGCCGTGAGAACGAATAACTGAGGCTTTTGAAGTTTTTGTTCAAGCTATGTAATTGTTATATTGTTCCTGTCGCTTGTAACCTTACTCATATACTACACGCACACATATAACGTTTCAAAGAAATAACGTTGTAGGTGAAAACCTAATGTTGATGGTGCTGGTAAATCGAAATATATTTTAAATTCAAACTTGCACCTTTTACGATTGGTTGGTTGTTCATCCTCACATACCAAAACCTAGGCATATCGCAATAACGCTAGTAACTTTCTATCTCGTGCTACGCTTGTAAAATGGAGCATAACTTTTCCCCAGGTCTATGACATTAGACTCTTCAAAGGGATTAAAATATGCTTTCCCCGGTCAACAATATAAAAATAATACTATTAATGTTGTAGTTGTCCATAAGCGGAGGTAACTATTTATAATTACGTGGTCAGTCTGCCTATTTGCTGCTTTCGGGATAAAAAATTGAAATCAGTAATCGAATTCATTTGGTTTATTGTTATCTATTTTCTTTTATCGGGAAAAATATATCATAAGTAGTTATCCGTACTGGAGGACAGCCAACTCGTTATTTATTTATTTATGGATAGCTAATGAGTAATAAAACAATACATTAATTCGTAAATTAACTATGTACAAAATTAATAATATACATTTTTAATTTAGAAGTATATATAGGAAATTATCACTTAAATCTATTATTAAAATATAGAAAAATAAGGTGTATATAGAATAATAAAAATAAACACACAAAATGAATAAGTAATAATATTATATTGAGCAAAAAATAGATTCCACAAATCAAGAATCTAGAAATACATAAAGGACTGGGTTATATAATATTGGGAATTAAGTTCTAAAATCCAAGAGTTGAAATTCAAAACTTAAAACTCAAAACTCAGTTATGTGGAACTATAACCACAGAAGCTCTAAGAACACTTTCAAACTTTGTGACTTATACTTGTAAACCTTGTTTATGCATTATATCGTAATTATGGCAGTTCCCAAAAAAATTTCCCAACTATCACTTAGTCGTGTCACTTAGACCTTCAGTGTAGAACTACGACTGGTTCTTGAAAATATATATAATTGTCACCAAGTCATCCATTATCAACCCAACGCCCCTATTTACATGTGTATTGATTAACTTCTATTTTTTTGCAGAAGGGACCTCGGTGGCCTTCGTTCTGTTTGCCTGTACTTCTCGCAGTATCGGTATGTGGGAGCAATATCTTTATGATCACTATGGGTGGTACGAAGTCACACAAGATGCCGTTTTGGGCGCTCGCTAAAGGTCTAATAAGAAGGTAAGTTGTGAGATTCTTATTCTGCAATATGGTAATAAATAGATGAGCTTAGAGAGGATAGATTAAAAAAGATAAATGTAGGAAAAATACTTTACGGTGGGAGAAAATTACGTTAAAAAGTTACAGTGAATGAAGAGACAACCTTTTTAAAAACCACTAAGGGCTAGCGGTTGGAGGAGGCGTCATTCTTCACTCCTAGGTCGGATCAAAAGTGGAAGGGTCAGATTACTTGACCAACCATTACACTGTTGTAGGTGGTAGAGCCACGTTAAAGTTATTACTGGTTTCAGCATGAATGGGTTGGATCCACCGGCAGGTGTAGTATCACAGAAAACCAATGTGAAGTAATAGTGCTTGCATTGTTGCGTTTCGTTCAGTCAGAGAGAACGCCCGTGTCCAACCTTATTTAAAAGGCCGGAAACAAACTTACGACTCCCCTGGTATTGCTAGTGTCTATGGACGGCGGTGATCTCTTACCATCAGGTGACCCCCCCACGGTGTACCGACAGACCGTGATTGTTGGGGTGGCAAGGGATCGTACAATGCTAATCAACCTTGTAGAGCCGCCCCAACAGTCCGCCCGGGGGAAGGTCACCACCGGGGCTCCTACCCATAGAGAGGCAGACTGGGTACACACCAGCTGCCTCCCCTCGTCCACCGGACCTGTGCAATGAGGAGATGGGCCAACCATCAGGTGACCCGCTTGTTCGTTTGCGCCCTATAAAAAAAAACACTGTCTCCATTAGTGGGTAACTTGACGTTCACGCTAGGCCTTGCCGTGGTGGTGTCACGGTGCATACCTGCGCGATCTCGTGTCGCTCCATTAGCGTGGCCAATGGTGTAGAGTTTTAGTCAGTAAGAGTCTGATACTACCCCCCTCTCCCACGAGGGAGTAGGACTCCAATCCAGGATCTTCCAACGTTAGAAAAAATTGACTTCATCAGTATCTCGAGAAGAGATATGGTATTATATGAAAGAATCCGGTAGCTCACCAGGCGAGCTCTACTGCCAAAGTCACATTCTAATTTTTTCATCGACAATTCAGGTCAAATATAAGTTCGTAATTAGCTGTATTCAACATAGCAATCTAGCCTTCTTCGTTTTGTAATATTGTACTTTATCGTAACATGATATCGGATAGTCAATAAGCCTTTCTCTATAAATATTGTAATGAAATATTTTTTTTAAATGTAGCTGGAGGTTACAATGGCTGCAATGTCCAAATAATTAAAAGATATGACATCATTACCCACTATTGACAGTGAAAATCAATATTGTATGTTTTATCAAGTTACACGCCATTACATAGTTGGCTATTATAAGTACGCCTGTACGCGGTTATATTGTTATTCATACCCAAATATATCTAAATTTAATTTTTTATATAATATGATGATGTAATAATGATGTACGTTATATTATAATTTATCAGTTATATTCTATGATTAATTGTGTCACGCGGTTTCACACTTTTTTTTTGCTATTTACCTCTGACACTTCGTGCTGTTTTAATGCCCATTCCCAATATAATTTCGTTCTAGTTGCTTACGTGGTTGTTTTAAGTCAATTACATAGTAAATAAAAGTCTTAATAAATTATAATACAACTTATTACGTGTATTTAAAGTCATATACGTTCGTGCCTAAAGCTTTGTCGCCGGCAATAATAAAGAGATCGTAGTGAATGTTGGAACAAAAGATGCCAGAGACCTCCTCACGTAATAAATAATCGTGATAGTTCAACTATTTTCGGAGAACAATTTGGATGAACCAATATTGAACTGAAAGTTCTTCAATTATAACGTTTTACGTGCGTTATATATAGTTACATTTGTATAGAGACCAATGTCACACATGGTCATTTGATTCTAAAGTATAACTTGTATTATAGCAATCATACATCAGTTGTATATTTAGCCTCGAATAAACAATATCTTTTATACTTTATACATTTTAACATTTGACTATCACAGGATGCCAAATGAGGATGTGGTCTAAGATGGTAAACATGCTAAGCCTAGGACTGGATCTTAAGTACAATTACTGGAACATACTTAGTGTACGTCCAGAGTGGACGCTATAATCGAGCGTCGAGTGTAGCGTCTTTTCTCGAGAACGCGTTTATGAGAGCCGTAATAGACTTGTGTATGAGATAGAGACGTCTCTTGAGTGTGTCTCAGATTGGGGAAAACAAAATCTGGTCGAGTTCAACCCCACTAAAACGCAAGTCTGTATCTATACCGCAAAAAAGACCCTCTTTGACGCAGTTCCTATCTTTCAGGGTGTGCCCTTAGTCGCCAAGCCTAAAATCAGTATCCTGGGTGTCGATATATCGAGCGACGTTTAGTTTGGTGGTCATTTGGAATGCAGAGCAAAACTGGCCTCAAAAAAATTAGGTGTTTTTAACAGAGCATGACGGTATTTCACACCGGATCGCCGCCTTCAGTTTTATAAGGCACAAGTCCGTCCACACATGGAATATTGTTCCTACCTCTGGGCCGGAGCACCTCAATGTCACCTACTTCCTTTTGACCGAATCCAACGTCGAGCGGCTCGAATCATCGGCAACCAGGTGCTCTCCTTAAGGCTAGACACTCTGGCGCTTCGTAGGGACGTTGCGTCGCTTTGCGTCCTCTATAAGATCTACCACGGAGAATGCTCTGAAGAACTGTTTGGATTGATACCTGCCGCTGAGTTCCGTTACAGAACGACTCCTCACGGACTGAAATTCCATCAGTGTCATCTCGATGGTTGGAAGTCGTGCACTGTGCGCTTCTCACGTGCGTTTTTTCCCGCGTACGACAGTTCTCTGGAATGAACTCCCAGCGGCAGCGTTACCAGAACAATACAATCTGCCTTTTTTCAAAAAACGAGCCTATTCCTTTCTCAAAGGCCGGCAACGCATCTGTGATTCCTCTCGTGTCGCAGGTGTCCATAGACGGTGGTGATCACTTACCATAAGGTAACCCGCATGTTCGTTTGCTGCCAATAATATATAAAAAAAGTCGCGTCCGGCGTTCGTTTCAAACATATGCATTAATACGTGAGTGTCCTGAGTGGCCCGCGAGCGTCTTCCTTGGACGCTGAACGCGCTGCACGCGACGCTACGCTCGACTATAGCGTCCACTCTGGACGTACACTTATAGATTGCTCGAAAAAGTCCTACCATCGTCTTGTCACGACGTTTTCCTTCACAGAACATCACGGTTCATTTACCCGAATTTGAAGCTTGTGTGTGTGGTAGTCATATAGTCATAGTACATTTTATACATCACTGGTATTTTTCACGTGAAATGAAAAATAATTTACTATATGAAAGTAAAAAAAAATACCTAGTTTAAAGGGATATATTTAAAGATTTAATTTTTTTAAAGATTGCACGCTTACTCACAATTAAAGTGCAAAGGGAACATTTCAAGTACGAAACTTTACAGTTGTGCATTAAAAAAAAGTATTTTTACAGAGTACGGAACTTTAAAAAAACATGTTTTGAAATTTTAACAAAACAATACCTTTCAATTATTTTCGATTAGAGAAAGACGAAAAAAAAAATCATCGATAAAAAATTGACACTAAATCTTCCATGAATACCTGTAAATAAAAATCGTATAATTCAAAACAGTTAGTTTAAAAACAACTTAGTTTAAAAACAGGTTGCTATAAGTACTTGTCTATGAAATATTCGCGTATGTTTCCCGTAAAAATATCACGTGTGAAATAGCAGTAATGGAAGAATCGTTCTGATGCAATTATATTAAAATTATTGGAAATTAATATTGAGCTGAGATTAAGCCCGCGCAGAACTTTCGGCCGAAACCCATACTACTATTATCCTGTAGTAAAATTTTTGATCTACATATATTATGACTAACTTCTGCCCGTGAAATTGTCCACGTGAAATACTCTGTGCTAACGTTAACTTTAACTCGCGACTTCGTTTACGTAGAAGGTGAATGACGTTAACCCCGATTTTGAAACATTCTTTATTAGTGCTCCGCTCCTATTGGTCTTAGCGTGATAATATATAACCTATAGTCTTCATTGATAAATGAGCTATCTAACACAGAAAGACTTTTTCAAATCGGACCAGTAGTTCCTGAGATTAGCGTGTTCAAGCAAACAAACTCTTCAGTTATATAATATTAGTATAGATATATAACATAGAAGTATAGATTTATCTTCTAAAATTGTATAAAGTCTATTCTAAAATCTATATTATCTTATCCCAAATAGTTAATTTTCACCAAAGGGTCTATTTATATATTCCATTTGCGTCTGTCTTTGACATCGGAGTTCAGTATAATTAGTTTGTCCAAGAGCGACAATGTGGCGGATATCACAGTACGGTATCACTGTGACTGAGGGAACTAAATCCATTAGATTATAGAGACGAGACTCAAATGAGTTTTGGGATAAGATTTAATATACAATATTGTATTATTTAATTATGTTATAGTAACCAAATAATTAAAATCATATTTTTTAGGCATTTTTATACAATTCGCATACGTCAGACTTACATTAACTTACGATTAATATTTACATAACTAGCTGATACTCGCGACTTCATCTCCATTGATTATTATATTAAAAATATATTATAAATATAAATATGTATAGAAGAAAAAACCTAAGATAAAAATTAAAAGCAAAAATATATATGCTTGCAAAATTTCTTTAGTCTTATGTAGTTACAAAAATCGTAGTTTCTTAAAATTTTAATCACTTTGTATTGAATAAAGGTATCGTGATATTTTTTTTAGATAATGACCTAAAATTATTGAAGAAATACAAAAAAAAAATCCAAATCTATCCTGTTTTTTTTTCGAACTTTCTACGCTATTGATCAATCAAGGTCTTAACAGCTTCACCGGACTACGAAAAAATCTATCCGGTAATTTTTATGAGATGTATGTACAACGGTACACCTATATCTTTTCTTATATATATACATACAGTCAAACCTGAGTGAGTGATAGCTGGATAAGCGAGAAAACGATACGTGAGAACAATTGAGTATACTGTAATTTTAATACTCTAAGGCCTTTCTTCATAAGCTTGAAACAAGCTATAATAGCTTATAATATACTAGCTTCTGCCCGCGACTTCGTTCGCGTGGAATAGTTACTTTGAGCTAACTTTAACACGCAGCGGAAGCTCTTAACAGGAAAATAATCCGCGATTTTGAAACATTCTTCATCGGTGCTCCGCTCCTATTGGTCTTAGCGTGATGATATATATATTTATCATCTATAGCCTTTCTCGATAAATGAGTTATATATAGCGATATATAGCTATATAGTAGGTGGTATAGAAAATCGACGTGAAGTAACGGTGCTTGTATTGTTGCGTTTCGTTCGGTCAGTGAGAGCGCCGGAGCGCCGGAGGACACAAAAATGAGTGCATAGTTTTGTATTATGCAGTAATTTCAAATAGTCTCGCGTCGCTTTCGTCCTTGTAAAAACAACTTTAAATCATTCAGGTAAGGTTGAATTTGTAAATTCATAAAGTTTATGGCATAAGTATAACCAAATATGTATATTGGGGAGTTTTTGAGCTCTGCTTTTATTCGATATATCGATATATCACACTAATAAATATTCTCTAATACCTTCTAGTCTGCTTCAACCAAATATATCAGTTGGATATATGTATATTACATTCGACTTAAATTAAAATACTATGTCTAAATCCCGTATATTTAATCATAAGAATTAAATTATTGATATTATAAGTCAAGGAAAATACACCGTGAGAATAGTTAAACAAGCAATTCATTCGTAATATGCCTTCATGTGGGAAAAACGCATAACTATCAATTAGATGACATTTAAAAAGACTAATAAGGTCGATAATTAGTAATCGATAATCGGTAATAATAAAAGGTCAACAAAGGTCATTAAGTCAGTGGCTCCTCTGGGAAAACACCCCTGGGTATGGTCCAATTTTTGAAGTTATACTTCGTTTGGCGCGTTAGGGAAAAATTATGAGAGTAAATTTTTACGATGCGCGCGCACGCCGTCACGAAAAACCGACACCCTGAAGTTAGCTATAGTCAACTTTTTCTATTGTTAGCGTCGTTTTTCTACGAATAAGGCGAAAGATAAAAATTTTTAAATGATTTTTATCTTGTTACGCCAAAGAAGTATAACTTCTAACGCGTACACACACACTTCTTTTAAATTGATATTATCTATATATCTATTGATATGATCTATAGCTATGTATTATTATATAGCCATATGTATTATTATATAGCCCTATGTATTATTATATAGCCATAGATATGGCTAGATCTGTTGCGATATATACTTATTTCTATGCTTAAAGAATACACGTATATTACTAGTAAAATTAAACTAGACACAGTATACTTTTATGATAGTGTATTGATTAACAGGTACAATTTACACTCTCTTGATTTAAAACATTGACGATATAATATTAACTTATCATAAATCAACAACCCAAGACAAAGGCATAGCGCGTCCCCACGCTCCGTAGGGAAGTTCTCACCAAACAGCGTCTCCGTAGTGACGCCGTTATTTCTGTTCACAAATCGATATCATTATACTACGTCGGTAGCAAACAAGCATGCGGGCCGCCTGATGAAAAGCGGCCACCGCAGCCTATGGACGCCTGTAACATTAGAAGTGTTACATGCGCGTTGCCGACCCTTAAGTAACCTATTTATTTTCCCCTTGAAGCACCCCATACTGTAGTCTCTAGGAAAAACTTCAGCAGAAAGCTCATTCCACAACTGGATCGCTCGTGGAAGGAAACCCCTTTGAAACCGGACCGTCCGAGACCATTTCGGTTCCAATGTATGGGGATGAATTCCCTGCCGACAACGAGCAGTGCGATCATTATATCACTAATCGATCATTACATTCGGCCATCCGACAACGTGCGGTCTCCGTACGCACATCAACAATATCTGTTTTAGGTTACTTATTTATATAGGGGTAAGCTTTGAAATATTGCGATATGTACAAAGAAGTATTAATTCAATCACTACACTAACTTCTGACCACGACCGTCCGCATAGTATAGTTACTTTGGGCAAACGCTAACTTTAACTCGCGACTTCGTTTACTTAGAAGGTGAAAATATTTTTAAATAATACGTACGTTAACCTCGATTTTGAAACATTCTTGTTTGATGCTCCGCTCTTATTGGTCTTAGCGTGATGATATACAGCCTTTGACCCTTACTCGATATATGAGCTATCTAACTCTGAAATAGTCAAATCAGGCCAGTAGTTCCTGAGATAAGCGTGTTGAAGCAAACAAACAAAAAAGCAAACTTCAGCTCTATTCACTCGTGAAATATAACGAATCATTACAAAGTTGTTCCATAAAATAATAAGTGTTTATTTATTTTATTAAATAAATATTCATTTTTATTAAATACAAAATACATTTTGATTATTAAGCTACGATTTATATTGAAAAAATCCTACAATTTCTAATCCGATCAAAGGTAGAATATTTTTTAAATCAAAACTTCTTTACATACGTTGAGTAATTTTTTTGGTAAGGAATAACCTTATGGATTTCGTCATCGATGACCTCGACATGTGCGTGACGTATTGAGCTTGCGCCAGACTAGCGACGCGTGGTATAGCGGCCTGTTTGCATGTCATATTAATATTTTGTATTGAACTTGTTTGTATCATCATATGTTTGATGATAACTGTATAAAAATGTTATAAGCAAGTTGAGTAATTAAAATTTCCTATCTTGACTAACTCTAAATTCTATTTGTCAGAGTGCTAATAGATATGAAAACCAAACGAATACTAATACACTCATCAAAAAAGTCTAAGCAACATCTACTAATTTAAATTTTAGGATGGTTCTTCACATTATAACGTTGTATTTTATTTTTAAAATAATATCTTTAGGGTTCTATGATGTAAAAATAACAGCTGTTGTCTTTATAAGTTCTTTTAATAACAGAAATGAACAATATTAGAATATACTGTAGAAAAGATGACATAAACAGTCTTATTAATTCAATGAATAATCGTTGCCGACAAGTTCTGAATAGCAGAGGAGACCATACTTTGTATTAAATTGTTCTATTCTTTCACAATAAATACATTTTCTTTAGAAATTTCATTTTGTAAGAAAAAAGTTTAGTTTCTTATGTATCTTAGTTTCTACAGTATATTCTAATATTGTTCATTTCTGTTATTAAAAGAACTTATAAAGACAACAGCTGTTATTTTTACATCATAGAACCCTAAAGATATTATTTTAAAAATAAAATACAACGTTATAATGTGAAGAACCATCCTAAAATTTAAATTAGTACATGTTGCTTAGACTTTTTTGATGAGTGTATATTTATGGACACTAAAAATGGAGAAATAAAAAATTTTTCCAAAAAAAAATAAACCGCCTTCGATGTGAAACACAAATAAGGCACTAAAAAGCGAAAAATAACTGAATTATTAAATTAACCAAATTAAATAAAAAATATTGATAATCGCGCTACCGAATAATATATTAGAAGTCGATGCCAACCTAAATTTCAAATTTGTTGCAGGTAATAAAATATGTATATATACTATACAGATATACATCATGGGACACGAGAGTGGACCAAAACTTTGTATGTAGATGATATGAATTTAGGTTGGCATCGACTTCAAATATATTATTCGGTAGCGCGAATATCAATATTTTTTATTTAATTTGGTTAATTTAATAATTCAGTTATTTTTCGCTTTTTAGTGCCTTATTTGTGTTTCACATCGAAGGCGGTTTATTTTTTTTTGGAAAAATTTTTTATTTCTCCATTTTTAGTGTCCATAAATATACACTCATCAAAAAAGTCTAAGCAACATGTACTAATTTAAATTTTAGGATGGTTCTTCACATTATAACGTTGTATTTTATTTTTAAAATAATATCTTTAGGGTTCTATGATGTAAAAATAACAGCTGTTGTCTTTATAAGTTCTTTTAATAACAGAAATGAACAATATTAGAATATACTGTAGAAACTAAGATACATAAGAAACTAAACTTTTTTCTTACAAAATGAAATTTCTAAAGAAAATGTATTTATTGTGAAAGAATAGAACAATTTAATACAAAGTATGGTCTCCTCTGCTATTCAGAACTTGTCGGCAACGATTATTCATTGAATTAATGAGACTGTTTATGTCATCTTGCGGTATTCGCTCCCAATGGAATTGTAGCAAATCCTTCAGCTGTTGGGTTGTTGTCGCTCCGTCCAAGTCCTTCAAAACACGTCTCTGGAGCATGTCCCATGCGTGCTCGATGGGGTTGAGATCTGGCGATTGTGCAGGCCAGGGCAATACCCGGATGTTCTCCGTTGCAAAGTATTCACTGGTTCGCCGAGCTGTATGTGAACGCGCATTGTCATGCATTAACCTAAAATCGGAGCCAAAGGTTTGTGCAAATGGGTAGACATAAGGTCTGAGAATATCCTCAATGTAATTTTCAGCATTCATGTTTCCATTTACAAAAACGAGCTCAGTTCGCCTGTTCTTCATAATACCCGCCCATAACATAACTGTTGAGCCGCTGTATGGATGAACTTCCTGAACGCACCTGAGCCTTTCAGTATTTCCGGGCGGACGATACACTCGCACCCTTCTTGTATCAGGCTTAAACCCGAATCGCGACTCATCGGAAAACATAATTTTATCCCGTTGTTCCTGGGTCCATGTTATGCGTTCTCTACACCATTCATATCGACGAGCGCGATTCCCGTGACGTATCGGTGGGCACCTGATTGGGCGTCGAGCTCGTAGGCCGTACTCATGCAGTCGATTTCGCACAGTTTGAGGACTTACATCAATACCACTTGAAATTTGTAGCCTCAAACTTATCTCTCGAGCGGTTAACATCGGCTGGCGTCTTGCAGTCAGTTGTATGTACCGGTCTTGCCGAGTGGTTGTACTCCTTTTACGGCCTGGATGCTGTTCAGCGGGTTCTCCTGTATTATTGTAGCGCTGCCAAAGACGACAAATAACACTTCTATGAATGCCAAAATGTCGAGATACCCGAGATTGATTACTTCCCGCTTGCAACATCCCTACAGCTCTTTGCATTTCATCTGCCATCAAATGACGTCGCTTCATGACGTAAAGAATATCTAACAATTCAATTTTGTCGCTAACTTTATTTAAATGGTTGGTAAAATTATAACATCAAGACTAAACGTAGCACTTAAAACGCACTTAAATTCAAACAAATTCGCAGTCATTTGAATTTTATGAAAAAACAAAACATAATAAAAAAATTTTTTACAACCAGCCAGTATGTCCTCAATAACAAAAAAGTTTACTTACCTACGCACTTTGTTTTAGTAAATACTTAGAAATTTATCAATATAAATGGTAAAATTTGTAATATCACGCAACATAGACTTTTTTGATGTGTTTATTATGCAAGTTATGAAATTTTAATAATTCAACTTATATATGATTGATTTAAATATTCAAAAAGAACACAGATTTTCAATTGTTTTGAGTTGTCACTTCTGTCAGAAGTCCTTATGATTTTTTACTGAACTGCCTTTTTTTATGAACTTGACTTTTATAACTTTTTTTATAAACTGCCTCGAACTTTCTAAAATAATAATGTAATATATTCCTACATATTCATAAGGACTTCCAAACAAAAGTGACAAGATAGGAGACAATATTATAAATATGAATATTTGTTACCCTTTCACGTAACTACACACTTTGCCAGCGACACAGAAAACGTTATAAGTTACCTATTTATTATCCAGAAAAATGTACACTTCCCCAGGTATAGGTAAATCTACTTTAACTCGAGTGCAGCCGCGCGGGAAATTTATTCTCTTTATAAAGAAATAAAATTTAATTGAATATAGGATATTTGAGAGATAATTAATAGATGAAATATCGCATAGAATTTCTTTTTAAACGCTATTAAAAAAAATTGTACAGCTGAAATAGTAGGTACACGATATACCAGCAAAATGTTCTTTTTGGGTTTTTATACTACACAAATACTAATGTTAGGGAATAACATGTAACATTAAAATCCCAAATAAATTTATAGTATCATATAAAATTTCCCACACATTATTTTCAAATGAAGGCAACAATATTTCTGTAAATGACTGAGATCCGGGTTTCATTCTTATTACCTTTTAAATAACATGATTGGCGTACTTACCTAAAAATGGTAACACTTGAGTTTTCCTTAGAAATTTTTGAAAGGGTAAAAGGTTTTAAAGCACTTGAGTCATTTATTTTGACGTATTCCGATTTTAGGAATAATTTACAATAATATTATATTCCGGTAGTACAACGTTTAAAAATTTTATCATTTATTTTCAGGGGACACAATATCACATTCGTGAGCGCTTTTCCACCTGATTTCCACATCAGCGGTCTGGAGGAGTTTGCACCGGACGGCTTGGTCTCATATGTGAGGGACTACATGTCTTCAGATCTTGTTGGAGCCAGGATGAGGGGCGAAGAACCTTTGTCCGTCATGTCCGTACTTAGATATGGATATGAGGTATCTACTTTTTTATTTTTACAAAAAGGTACAATTACAAATAGTTGACAGATAGAAGACTGATAGTTACATAGATTAGGACACTATTATAGCATTACAAATCTGGAACCCAATTACGAATTGTACATAACATTTTCTGATTGTACATAACATTTTCTGATACCAAGTTTACTTTTGGTCTTTTTTTTATGGCATGAGTCGCAAACGAACAGATGGGTTACCTGCTGTTAAGTGATCACCACCGTCCATGGATACTAACAACACCAGAGGAGTTGCAAGTGCGTTGCCACCCTTTGGGGGGAAGGGTTAGGGGAGGGGAGGGGAGGTGGGCCTCCGGCGCTCTCACTGACCGAACGAAACGCAACAATGCTTTCACTGTTTCTTCACGTCGGTTTTCTATGAGAGGGTGGAACTACCCCGGATAAGCCGACCCATTCAGGCTGAAACCAGTAATAGTTTCAGCGTGGCTCTACTACCATTCAGAATTCAGTTTTCTTATGCTATTGGAGATAAAACTTCTTTTCGTTCTCCCAGGAATACAGCATATATTCGATTTTTCTGTGAAGCAGTTTCTAAACTTCTTAAATTTAGTTAATTTAATGTCATCATGTCCCAATATTTAAGTAATATATGAACAACAGTACTAATATATTATTTTAATTCATTTCACAGGCCTGCGACGCGTTATTAAGTAATTATGAGATGAAGTCATTCCTAAGATCGGAAAGAACCTACGATCTTATTATAATTGATGGGTCCTACCCTGAATGTGCATTGGGTATTGTGTACCGCATGAAACTACCATTCATGTACATCAACACTGTTGGTTTCTTCCCAATGTCATTGACCAACTCTGGAAGCCCCGCTCCGTTCTCGGTTACTCCCTTCTTTGGAAAGGCCTTTACCGATAACATGGGAATTACTGATCGAGCTCTGAACGCAGCTTGGTATATCGGCGCTTATTCCCTTCACGCTGTATCTGTGACAATACTTCAAGGTGTACTTCGAAGACACTTTGGAGTTCAAATGCCGCACGTTTATGATATGTCGAAGAATGTTAGCTTCATCCTGCAGAATGGACACTACTCCGTTTCTTACCCGAGACCGTATTTGCCAAATGTCGCTGAGATTGCTTGTATACATTGCACTGAACCTAAGACGTTGGATTATGTAAGTTATTCCTCTACTTTATCGTTTGTAATGGGAAATCTACTACACAGGCTTCTTTATATTAAGAAACGTATAGTTAGTTAAAACTAGAATCCTATGTAAATTTTGTTTTACAAGAATTTAATGTCCTTCTAATTATGCAGCCGAAAGTTGAAATTGAAAGAAGTTGGGGGAGTAATAAATTAGCATAGTACGGGCATATTAAGAGAGGAGATGAAAGTCATCTAACTAGAAAGACCGAGAAAGGTATGAATGGATTGTGTGAAATATGATATGTGTATAAAAGCTATGAATATTGAGATGAAATCTGATAGTGAGAGTGTGAGAGTGGGACCTTACTTAGGTTAAGTGATTACCACTGCCCATAGACACTTGCAACACCAGGAGAGTCGCAAGTGCATTGCCAGCCTGTGTTTTAAGGAGGAGAAGGGGAGGTGGGGTGCCTCCGGCGCTTTGACTGACCGAACGAAACGCAACAATGCGAGCACTGTTACTTCACGTCGGTGTTTTTGTAAGACGATAGTAGTACCTCAGGCGAGTTGACTCATTCATGTTGAAACCAGTAATAACTTCAGCGTAGCTCTACCACCTACAGGTTGGATAAAGGTAAGAAAAAGAAGATGAAGCCGAAATTTAAATACTTTCTTATAAACTTTTAATGGACTCAGCGGTTTACTTAATGAACCAGGAAACATTTTTTATATAAACGAGGTAGATATTAAGCATGTTAATTTTAAAATAATGATATATTTTTTGCTTTTAGGAAATCGAAGAATGGATATCGGGTGCTGGAGACGCAGGCTTCGTATACGTTTCTATGGGTTCATCTGTAAGAACAGCAAAGATGCCATTAGCTGCTCATCGCTTATTCGTTAATGCGTTGGGCATGCTGCCTCAAAGAGTTTTATGGAAACAAGATGCTGAACAAAACTTAACTGATATACCTCCTAACATAAAACTTTATAAATGGTTACCACAACAGGACTTACTTGGTAAGTTTCCATCGTAAAAATAATTATGTTTGTAAATTTTTATTAATTATTTTTGATCTAAACTCTTTACATTTCAAATCTAATTGTGAAATTCATTTTGCTTAGGAATCGAATCATCTGTAATATTGAAATAGTCGCTCTCAATCATATTAAGAGATTAATATTTTACCCCGGGTCTAGTTTTGTTGACCGGTAGAGTATCAGTCCGATGTCCGCAGGTTTGAAATCTGGCATAAACTACGAATTATTCGGAATTCACATACATTTACTAGTTCAAATTGGTAGGTAGCACTATCCGCTTACGGTGAAGGAAAACATCATGAGCAAAGCGTAGCGTAGAACTGTGGATTTCTTAGAGTTTGAAACCACTAATATGTTGTGGGATAGTTATGTCTATACTTTCTCTTGAGAAGAAGCCTATGGCCCTGCTGTGGGTCTTCTGCAGGCTGATAATTTATCTAGAAAATATTTTCTATTTCAGGCCATCCGAAAATCAAAGCATTCATCACACACGGAGGACTACTAAGTATGTTTGAAACAGTCTATCATGGAGTACCGATTGTAACCATACCTATATTCTGCGACCATGATGCGAACGCCGCTAAAGCTGAGCTCGACGGATATGCAAAAAAATTAGACCTTCAACATTTAACTTCCGAAGAACTATATAATGCTATCAAAGAAGTTATCACTGATTCAAAATATAAAAGGGAAGTGAAATACAGACAATCGTTATTGAGAGACCAGAAGGAAAGTCCTTTGGAACGTGGTGTCTATTGGACTGAATACGTTATTAGACATAAAGGTGCTTACCATTTGCAGTCTCCATCAAAGGATATGACTTTCTTCCAATACTATTTACTCGATGTAGGACTTATATTTTTAACAACGCTAATTTTAACAGGTGTTTTCGTTTCATACACGCTGAGGTATGGTTTTAAGGTTTTGGCAGATTTATTGCAAAACAGACGGATCAAGAAACTGTTCAGTAATTCAAACGCTATTATACCAAAGTCGATATCGAAATCTTTGATAAATCGAAGCATGATAGCGACAAAGAAAGATTTGTGAACACCAAAAATTAAATCTATATACGTATCATTAAAAAAAAAAAAATAAGACTTTTAGTATTTATGTTTGTTGAAATGTTTGTAGTTAAATTGACAGGCTTCTTTAGCCAGTTGTTCAGTGTACATCGAAAATGTGAATTTTTTACTAATACGTCAAAATTGTAGGTATTCTATTTATTGTTACACCGATTTATCTCAGACGATAGAGATGGTAAAGCTTTCAAGATTATTTTTAAATGGTGCTGTAAATACCATATAGACCAGAACAAAGCAGTCGTTTGAATAAAATCTTATACAAGTTAAATAAATACTCCGAAGTATATGAATGTATGCAATAAAAAAATAGCATTTTATTTATTGGTTTGACTGGTTAAGATTTTGCTGATAAATTCATTATTTCATATGAGATTAAAAATATTTAATTATGTGAATTCGTAGTCATCTCTTTTATTGAAAAAAAAATCGTAGTCCAGGAAATATTGTGCACGTTATAAAATACCGTGTATAATTTAGGTCTTTAAAAAATACCTATGAATATTAAAATTGCCTAAATAGATATATATCCCAGTTATCATTAAAAGCCGGCAGAGTAGTCCATCGGGTTTTTCAATTTCGTTTTCTTAGAGATTGATCTCTTTTAGTTCTTGTGTTTGTTTACATTACAAATATTTAGTAGATGTACAAAGATAAGACAGTCATTTCCAGACATGACCCTCATTTATGCAAGGATAAATGTGTCAACCATCCTATAATAATTTTTCGGCAGCAACAAAGTACGCATGATTGTGTTATCTAATTTGTTGATTGTGACAAAAAATGTGACATTGAGTTCTTACATTTCGAAATGAGTCAAATCCAATTGAAGCCGTCCATAAGATTAAATGTTTTTTTTTAAAGATATTTATATTTTAAACATGATTTGAATTTGGATTTGCAAAATTTGGACTTCGTTCATAGTGAATAAAGACTGAAAATCTTTAAAAAATTAAAGTTGTCATATATGAACTATTATAACTGGCCTTAACTGATTTTGAAATGAAATAACTGAATTGATTAGACTTTTAATTTTTAATGCAACATGTACACATGCTTACAAATTCGACAATGTCACATAGGCAGAACCATAAACGAAGGAGACTGTGGACAATTGTTGTTTTTTTTAAAGTAAATTATATCCAGCTCTGCCTATTTATAAACATACAGTATAATTACAATATAATAACTGTATATACAAAAAAAGTGTGTGTGTACCTATGTACACGCGTTAGAAGTTATACTTCTTTGGCGTAACAATATAAAAATCTTTTCAACAATTTTGTCATTCGCCTTATTCTACGTTTGTAGAAAAAACGACACTAACAATAGAAAAAAGGTATTTAATACATTGAAAGTTTTAATACAAAGAAATACAAACAACAAATACAAAGAAACAAAATGTTGACTATAGCTAACATCAGGGTGTCGGTTTTTCGTGACGGTGTGCGCGCGCATCGTAAAAATTTACTCTCATCATTTTTCCCTAACGCGCCAAAAGAAGTATAAGTTCAAAAAAACTTTTCACCAACGTAAATCAAGTTACCATAAAAGTTACCATTATTATTAAAATGAAGGATTGTGTTCTAAGTATTCCTGTATTTACATATATAGTTTGATAAGTTACTATAATATTTTTTTTAATTATTGGTTTAAACTTTATCGTACTTTAGATACTTAAGCATATATTAAGTACAACTGTAAAAGGCTGTATATTAGTTATTCATATAATTTGGACTATTTGATGGATATATATTTGAAGGTGGCCAAAGGGTGGCAACGCACTTGCGACTCCTCTGGTGTTGTTAGTGTTCATGGACGGTGGTGATCACTTAACATCAGGTGACCCATCTGCTCGTTTGCCACCAAAACCACCAAAAAAAAAAGAAGTCTCTAATTTAATTATTTCTATATTTGATGAATTGCCTATTAAATTCAATCTGATATTAAAAATATCTTCACTGTACTTTCTAGATTTTTGTGAAAAAAATTGCTGCAGGCGTCTTCGAAGAAGTAATAAAATACATGTCAATCATATTTAGAAGTGCCGTCTGTGTGTTTGTTTGAACACACATCACTGCTAAATTACTGTGTTCACGATAAAACCTCACCAAGAAAATCATGAAGCATACCCTCGAGTAACATAAGTTAATTAATTTAACAAAAGTTATTGTAATTGCAATAACGACGTGACTTAAGTACGAGAGAAAACTAGATAAGTAAATGGACTTAATACATTCAGATGATTATTTTTTTATACTATATTATAGGAGGCAAACGAACAGACGGGTCACCTGATGGTAAGTGATCACCGCCGCCCATAGACACTAGCAACACCAAGGAAGTTGCAAGTGCGTTGCCAGCCTGTGTTTGGGGGGAGGGAGGAGTGGGGGAAAGGGGAGAGGGAAGAGGAGATGGGCCTCCGGCGCTCTCACTGACCGAACGAAACGCAACAATGCAAGTACTGTTACTTCACGTCAGTTTTCTGTCAGAGGGTGGTACTACCCCGGGAGAGCCGACCCATTCATGCTGAAACCAGTAGTAGCTTCAGCGTGGCTCCACCACTTCAACATTTTTATTACTCACTATTGTACATTAGGTTCCACGCACACGGAGTCGCGGGAACTGCTAGTACTTAATATAAAAACAGTATTTTTATCAGTGTGTATACGTAGGTTAGAGGTATAGACAACAGCCCAAACCGAGGTGTGCCTTGAGTTCTCAAAATAAAATCGGCTGCGTGCCTTAAGCGCTCGCCGTAGTAGCCCGGTGAAGCTGTAAAGGCCTTGCCAGGCTAACAGTGTAGTCAGTTTGAAAAATCAAGCGTGTATACGTGGATGAAGTGAAATCTCTTTGGCTTATATATATTAAATTATATATGTATATATATATGAGAACGTTCATACTATACACTGTACGTAGTAGCGTAGTATAAGTACATAACAATATATTTAATCATTTTGATATGCGACAAGACCCTGACACTCACGAATACACAAATATACCTTGTGTTTAACGCGTAACGCAATTTTTCCCTACCACGCCATATGAGATTTCAATAAAGTTAAGTCTTTCGCAAGTCCGCCAAATAAATTACAAATTAAAAGCGCTCTGGTTTGGCAGTTTTGATGTGTTCGGGAGAGATTCTTGAGAGAACTAAATTTCCGTTGCCAAAAATCTCTTAGATTTCAATCACTTGATATTAAAATGTAACCATTAATTTAATTCTATTACTGAATTTTGTATAAAGGTTGAATATTAAATGATTGAGATCTTTAATTTATTTGGTACAAATGTTACCGATAAGTATTCGGAGTAAAACGAAAATAAGTATAGAATTACGTAACATATTACTTAGCCGATTTATGTTCTTCCAAAATGATTACTTTCTATGTAAATAATAGCCTATTTTTACAAATTATAATTCTTGATAATTATATTCTAACAGGGGGGATTAATTTAATAACTTTTGATATAATGTTGTATACTAAATTTAATATAAGAAGTCTATATACCAGGTGAAAGTTTATACGCTAGCAGTATTCTAGGATATGACTCTTCGTGATCACATTTAACATATAAAATAATAATAACAAAACAAATACTAATAAACTACCAAGAAAACTTAAATTAAAGTGTGTTCTAAGATTTTCAAAAGTGTAAATATGATCTAGGTGCAATTACCGGTGTCGAAAGCTACAATGGGCGACCCTATTAATAACTTTCGATAATAAAACGGACAATAAACCCTTTTGTTTTATTTCTGAAGCTCCCTTTCAAGAAAAAGTGAAATCACCCGACGGTCATTGACACTGTGCTTTAACATAGAGGCATAGAGGATTGAGTATATTTTTCTAGATAATTAGGTCAAATATTAAGCACCTATTTATTTAATTGATTAAGAACGAGAACCGAGTGCAGAGTATTCCATAAATATTGCTACTGTCTAAATATTCACCCTGTATATATTTAGATATAAATAATGGTTACTATTACGATTTTGTAATGTTGAAAGAAAATAAAGGAATATGTTTGCATATTTTGTTGATTTATTTTTTAAATAAACCATAATATATATTTAAAAAATCATTTTTACTTGGTGAGTATCCAATAAAATCGTATCATGTAACCGGCTGTTCATTTATTTACGTTATTCATAAAACATACTTCGATAAAACATCCTCAAACCAAATTGGGTTGAAAATTTAAGACTACGTATGTATTTTAAAGTCGTGGTGTCCTAGTGGTTTGACCGCTGGAATATCATTCCGATGTCTAGGTCGCGAATTGCATGTATCAGGCAACAGCCAAAGCCGAGGTGTGCCGCGCACCCTTGAGCTAGTTGTCAAAATAAAATCGGCTGAGTGCCTTAAGCGCTCGCCTTAGTAGTCCGGTGAAGCTGTTAAGACCTTGCTTGGTCAACAGCGTAGTCAGTTCGAAAAAAAAAGAAGGAACGCAAGAGTGAGCATCCATGCGGAAAGAAATTGAACTATATATAAAATGTGTTTACAAAGACCTCTTAAAATGGATATATAATAAAATAAAGCGTTCATAACGACACCTACCTATATATCTATTATTACTTAACAATTAAAGAAAGTAACTAGACTTTACAACTTCGATACAAAAGTTGCATAAATTAAAATATACTAGTGATCGTACAATTTTCGAAATTTGACTATAGTTCAATATAAGTAAAATAACGAACTTTTAAAAAATAAAGAAAATTGATAAAGTAATAGAAGAGGAAGGTGTACTTAATTGTTTATCCCTGCCTATTTATATATAAAGATTTACTTCACAAGTCATATTTATATAGGCGTTCCTTCTTGTCAATTAAATAACTTTTATTCTTTTTTTTTCGAACTGACTACGCTATTGAACAAGCGAGGGCTTAACAGCTTCACCGGGCTACCAATTAAATAACAATTTTATACTAAATACCAGCAATAGTCCTCGAAAACGAAACATATTAAAAATAAAACTAAAAGACAAGATACTGCATTGCAGCATAAGATCCAAAACAAAAATAATCGATGCTCTACAGTATAGCTTGAGATCAAAATGGAAATGGGCAGGCCATGTTGCAAGGATGCAACCGGAAAGGTGGACTAAAATTGCTACGATGTGGATGGGTCCAATTGGAAAACGAAGATTAGGTAGACCTAACACGAGATGGTCAGATGACCTCCGTAAAATAGAAACAGATTGGCCTAACGCAGCAATAAACAAAAAAACATGGCAGGAGCTGGAGGAGGCCTTTACCCGAGAGGGGTCCAAATAATTTAAAATCACGTACAATATTTATTAACTTAATAATATTACTTTTTTTTATAATATTTTTATTGATTTAACGAATGTTTGGTTTTGGAATAAATGGGCTTTTTATTATTATTATTATAGTACTACTGTATGTGGGAAAACAGAACGGTGGATTTTTTAGAAATTGTAATAACCAATACTTCGTGGGCTGGCGTGGTGATAATGCCCATATCTTCTTTCGGAAACAGCCGCATAACCCTGCAGTGGGTCTCTTACTACTAATGATGATATAATTTTAAGGCGTGAAATACATTAAAGAAGAATGTTATGTGTCGTACGTACGTAGGGTTTGGGGTGTCGAATAACATCTAAGATTTGAGACACTCAAACCAACCTCACCTGCGCGTGGTGCACCCTGCTGAATAACGAACGAGACAATGACGATAGCGGGGTGGTAGGGTTCTACAGGCTGACTGGCTCACAACCACCATGTATATGATGAAAAAGCCCGTCATAGTGATTCGCTTCTGCGGGTCGCGTTTCGGGATCAGCCTGGGCAAATCCAGCTTTTCGCAAGCCGGCATGACAGCGGCGACCGGCGATGGATAGTGTGTCACTCGGTGGGCGCCATTGTTTTTAGATTACACTGTGCTTACCATCAGGCACAGTGCAGTCATTTTGCCATGCTACAATAAAAATATAAAAAAACACACGATAGAAGTGAAACTTTTGTATTACATTAAAAAAAATACAACAAAAGCCAAAGCTAACGTCACACGGAGCTGCCTCATCCATTCAAGTACCGACTGCGCCAGATTTTGTTCAACTTTGGTGATCGGACGAGAACCGGTGTTTTTAACACTCTTCTCGACACAGTGTTACCCCCCCCACCCACTCTTCGTCACAGAAAAAGTTGCGGATCAGAATTTTAAAAAGCTCATATAAGAAGTTTTACTTAAAAATATAAATGGTTGTCAAATAAAAAATTCTGGATTTCGACAAAAGCGACACTAAGTACAATGAAAAAACGATCGGCATCGATCAAACCCCTTTAGAAGAGACGAATTCCGAACAAATGTACATCCGAATCCTTACACAAATTATAAGTGCCAATGTTGGTTTGTTTGTTACGTCACGTCTCAACTACTGAACCGATCATGATGAAATTTGCATTTTGTAAAATTTGCCTACACATTGTCAGGGTGCAGAAAAGGATATATGGATATGGGTATGGAAGTTATTACATCCAGAAAATAATAATTTTCCCAAGGGGCTAAATCTGCATTAAGGCGAGCGCTAAAATCTAATATTTGTAGGTGGTAGAGCCACGCTGTACCTATTAGTAGTTTCAGCATGAATGGGTCGGCTCGTCCGGGTAGTAGTACCATCCTCTCATAGAAAACCGTCGTGAAGTAACAGTGCTTGCGCTGTTGCGTTTCGTTCGGTCAGTGAGAGCGCCGGAGGCCCACTTCCCTTCCCCCTTTCCCTAACCCTACCCCCTCCCCATACACAGGCTGGCAACGTACTTGCGATTCCCCTGGTTTTGTTAGTGTTTATGGACGGTGGTAATCACTTAACATCAGGTGACCCACCTGTTCGTTTGTCTGCTATTGAAATAAAAAAAAAAATAGTATTACATACAAAGAATTTACATTTTTTTATATCATAGGAGGTAAACGAACAGGTGGGTGGGTTATCTGATGTTAAGAGATGACCATCGTCCATAGAGACACTTGCAACACCAGGGAAGTCGCAAGTGCTTTGCCAACCTATCTGTGGGAGGAGGGAAGTGGGACGGGAGGTGAGCTTCCGGCGCTCTCATTGACCGAACGAAACGCAACAATGCAAGCACTTACTTCACGTCGATTTTCTGTGTGTCGGGTGGTACTACCCCGGGCGAGCCGACCCAATCAGCTGAAACCAGTAATAGCTTCAGCGTGGCTCTACCATTTACAAAAAATATCACATCGTGCTCAAAAAATAGGAAGTATCAACAAAACATTAACAGAATGTAAATTTTGGAAATAAAATGTTACAAATAATGATTACTAATTTCAGAACTTTACATAGAACAAGTAAAGAAATATTTTTAGACCCTGTTTTAAATTAAAGTTATGTTGATCAGCCGAAAACAATTCGAATTTATTGTAATAAAATAAAATAACATATTTTATAACGTGACTATATTATTATTTATTAAAATGCATTTAATGACTTAGTATGACTAGAATTTGAAATATTACTATCAGAGTCTTATAAATTAACAAAAGATTTAAATTATAACAAATGAAGAACTAAACTTAATTAAAACTAAAATACATAGAAATTATTTAAAAAAAACGTAATTTATTAAAACAATATAACTGTCACAATCAAATTTCATGTCAGCCTGTGTCATGAATCTAGACATAAATGCGAATCACTCAACCAAATATTTAAGCTGAACATCTTGTTTTTAACAGAAAATAAATATATGTACCGTTTTATAAGAATGTACATTTGGTATACAAAAACCCAAGATGCAAACTTAACGTCCAACAGCCGGTACATAAAAATGAGTGCATAATTTTGGATTATGTAGTCATTTCAAATAGTTACGCGTCGATGCGTCCTTGTAAAAACAACTTTAAATCATTCAGATAAGGTTGAATTTGTAAAATCATAAGTTTATCGCGTAACTATAACCACGTATGTATATTGGGGAGTTTTGTCGGTCGGTTTTGAGCGCTACTTTTATTCGAGACTGTGCTTCTTGGGTTTTTATATGTCAATTGAATTTACTGTTAGATAACGAGTGAAAAGATATTAAACAAAATATTTGAGGTTTTCGCTGTTAAACATTCTTTTACATATCTTTTTTGCGAGTTAGTACAGTTTACCGTAAATTGTAAGATAAGACCAAATTACTTTTTATAAGATGTAGCAAGAGCTACCAGGTAGCATAATATATTCGAATATTTTGTTTACGCACTAAATGTACTACGGCTATTTGAAATAGTGTTTCGATTTATAATTAACTAATAACTAAATACTAGTGGACGCCCAGAGGTCGACATTCGACCATACTTCATTGATTTTTTTAAGTTTGAATTTTATTAGGGTTAATATCATTGTTGAATGTAGAATGAAAAAGGGTAATTGGAACGTAAGAGTAAAATAATACATACAGTCGAGCATAGCAACCTCCTTCACAACCTTTTTTGAAGTTCTTTATTGACGGATGTCAAATTGTCTTTTTTATTTACATGTGTGTATATGTTGTGTAAAATTGAAGCAGTGGTGTGATAATGTGCATATTTTAATTAATTTAATGTACTTCTAATGCATTTTATATAAAATAAATAGCTTTCTGCACTTATCCTCCATATAAACTTTAACTATGCCAAATTTCACGTTCATCCGTTCGCGCCATTCCGATAAAAAGGGATACAAACATATACAAACATAGGGATAGACACATAGACAAAGAAACATTACTAAAAATGAACGTAATGTATTTTATTATTTATTCCTAGAAACCAGCAACAATTTCTTTCACGAGAATCGAAACAGTACAGACATGTTAGATTTACATTCTATTATATTAAAGTATATATTAGACGGAGATTAGTGAATATAAACGCAAACTGGATAATGAATTCCTTGGCTTAAGTGTAAATATTTAATGACCATCTAATAAATTCATATCACAGGGCACTGCAGCCACGATTTATGTAAATTAAATTGCTTATAACTATGATTTAGCTCGTGTTTAGAGTACTAATTAATAATTTATGTTTGATAAATCATTTTACTATTGCAACGTGTAATTAAAAAACTATAATCTATACTAATATTATAAAGAGGTAGTAAAGTATGTGAATTTGTGACGTTGTAGGGGCTAATATCTGGACCTACTAAACCGATGAAGATTCTTTTACCAATAGAAAGCCACGTTATTTGTGAGTATCATAGGCTATATATTAACCCGAAAAGTGAAAAGACTTATTTGTGGAAGTCGGATTTTCAAAGTCGGAGAAAAAACGGTCGAACGAATAGGTTTCCTACGAACGCTACCTTAAAGATGAGAGATATATGATTGAGTTACAGAGAAAAGTTGTAGATCTTGATAATGCCTACAAAAAACTTATCGACAGCATATGTCTAACTTTTATATTTAAGTCACAAAAATAAGTTTTTTATAAATGTTTACCGCCCAACGAAATGGGCGCGAGCCGGCTAGTAATTTAACAAAGGAATAGCTGTGTTTTAAAACGTATTAAAATAAAATTAATTGTTACACTGAACAGGATTGTTATGTTTAGGTACTAAAATGTTTTGAAAGTACCAAGGGCTTTGATAATTTCAGTATAAGACACATAAACACCAAATTCATCAGTCACATTTCATCACTTGATATCGGTTTGTTTGAAAGAAATAATATATATGTATCAAATATAAATGATAAACACATTGATACACTTTTTTTTTCGTGCTGACTACGTTATTGACCACGCAAGGTCTTAACAGCTTCACCGGACTACAACACACTGATATATAAAAACTCAAGATGCATATTTAACGTCTCACGGACGGCATACAAAAATGCGTGCATAATTTTGGATTATACACTCATTTCAAATAGTCTCATGTCTCTTGCGTCCTTATAAAAACAACTTTAAATCATTCTGGTAAGGTTGAATTTGCAAAATCATAAGTTTTTCGCATAGCTATGTTATATTATAGCATGTATGTATATTGGGGAGTTTTTGTGGCCGGTTTTGAGCGGTACTTTTATTCGAGACTGTCTTGGGTTTTTATATGTCAATGGATAAACATCCTAAAAGTAAGAAATTATTATATGTACATAGTTACAAATATTTTGGTGAATTCGAAACTAGAATTGACGCTAGGAACATATTAAGGATTCAGTTTAAATTAGTTAAAAAAAGTTTAAATTAGATATTAAAAATTTAAACTTTAAACATTACATATTCTGGTGGTTTTTATTAAGCGTAAATGCAAATCTTCTCTGCTATATTCTTATAAATAATAAATTAGAGATAAAAACAAACGAGAGTCTACACTCTTTGTCTAACTTTTCTGACAAGATATCTAAAAGTTTGTGCAAATACAGGCCCATGTGATATGCCGTATCGACGACTCCAAACGAGGTATAAAGTTAAGAGTCGTCGTAAGGTGGATTACATGGTCACTTTAGTTGGTTCTCGATCTTGACCGATGACACTTATACCGTTGGCATCATTTGAACCATCTTCAGGGTTCACTCTCGCCTTAGACGAGTCTCCTCTCACGGCCCAGCCCATGATGTGATCTGGTAGTAAAATAAAATTTCACACAGTTTTATTATATACTAGCTGGGTCTGCGACTTTGTCCGCATGAAATCTTGTGTATAAAAAACAATGATTAATAATGTATGTATGAATGTATTAAGTCCATTTACTTATCTATCTTGAAGGTGGTAGAGCCACGCTAAAGCTATTACTGGTTTTAGCATGAATGGGTCGGCTCACAGAAAACCAGCGTGTCGTACGGTGCTTGCATTTTTGCGTTTCGTTCGGTTAGTGAGAGTGCCGGAGGCACAACTCCCCTTCTCTCTCTTCTCCCCTCCCCTCATCACTCCCCCTACCCCTTACCCTTTTCCCCCAAATACAGGTGGGGCGGGCAACGCACTTGCGACTCACCTGGTGTTGCTAGTGTCTATGGACGACGGTGATCACTTTACATCAGGTGACCCGCCTGTTCGTTTGCCTCCTATGTTATAAAAGATCTACTTTTCTCTCGTACTTAAGTCGCGTCATCATTAAAAGTACAATAACTTTTGATAGACCGAACCGATTTTAATGAAACAAAGTTTAAATGTTTAATCGAAGATATACTTTTTGATTTTCTTGAAGAGGTTTGTTCACAAACCCAGTATTTTGGCAGTGATGCGTGTCTAAACAAACAGACGACCAGAGAGTCGGACAGATATTTCTAAAACTAGACACCTGCATCATTTTTTTTCCATAAATCTAAAAAGTACAGACACCTTAGATTTACACTCTTCTTGTATGTATACTAGCGGGCACGGTGGACGTTGTCCTGCCCTGACAATAAAAAAAACTTTGTCAAATTATATACCTAAATGTTCCTCGTGAATCACTTTATCTACTGGTGAAAACAGCGTGAAATCCGTTAGATCGTTTTTGAGTTTATCGTTTACAGACAGACAGACAAATAGCTGGCTAAGGGACTTTGTTTTATACTATATAATGATAATGATAGAAGACATATCTGCAAATATATCTGCCGGTAAATCTATATAAGGAAAAATCAATTGAAATATGTATGTACTATGTAGGTACATTACTTCAGAACGGATACACCTATTTGACTAATTCTATTTTGTTGAACTAATTAAGAGAAATAAAAGTTGAATGATAGTTAAAAATAATAATAGTTGAAGAATAAATCAAGTAACCATTGTACAAGATCTACTAACTACGTCGGTACCATGTTTCAAAATTGTGAGGCAGACCATTTTTACTTCTATTATTTCATACATTCAGTGATACAATCATACACCAGTTTGAAATTAGCCCTTATTGTAACAAAATTGTTATAAGTTACCCTACATATATTCATTATCGAACTGTGACGATTTCTTTAATATTCTTGTGCAAACCCTTTAAATTTTAAATACCTTTCGTTATATCTATACTAGGGTAGTTCATTTCCGCAGATAATTTTTTTCGTTGCTCATGCAAAATATTAATCTACATATAGAAAAAAAAATTCTCACCAAGTTTGAGCTCTTCATATTAATTTTAAGTACGTACAATTTAAATTTAAAGTTTTACCATTCAAAATGCATGTATAAAATCTTTTTTTTTCAAATTTCTAATGCTTAGCCGGCTTTTACAATATTGCAAATCGGTTTGACGGAACTTGTAGGGAATTTCATGCTCTTTAAAATAGTCTTATGTTTTTTTGTGTAACTCGCACTGGTTCACTAGTAGGAGTCGTCAAAGTACAGTTTTTGAAAAAAAAAAAATATGTTCTCTTAATTTTTCGAGCAAACCGCTAAAAGTAGGAAGAAAAAAAGAACAGACTTTAAAAAAAAAATATATCCGACCAATATTTCAAGAATTTACAGCCATTTTTATACCCGAAAATGTAAGAAAAAGAGCGGAGCACCAATGAAGAATATTTCAAAATCGTTTTTTTTCCTCTTGAGAGCTTCCGCTGCGTGTAAACTTTAGCCCACGTAACTATTCTACACGAACGAAGTCGCGGGCAGAGGCTAGTAGTTTGTAAAGTTTTTTTTAAAGATATCTTTATACCTTTGAAGTGAAACACCACCCCTACTATCATAGCGATGAAACCAAACGATACCATCCACCATCGGATAACAGCGACGACTCGTTTCGGTATAAACAGTTGGTTTTTGAGCATTTTCACAAATGTTTTGTTCAATGAAACACCCTGTAAATAATGTTCTACATTACTATGATTAAAGACCATTGTTATTAGCTACATAGCATCCTCTTAGTGATCTATTTTGAAGGCTTTATATCAGCTATGGAGTCTAAAGGTAAGGAGAACTATTTTATATGGGAGACATGTTGAAAAGTGTCCAGCTCATTAAATAGTAGTTCCAAGACCGTGGAAAATGGCGCTAGCATAGGGAAAGGTTTTGGATAGTCCGAAATATGGTAGGTGCTAGAGCCACGCTGAAGCTATTACTGGTTTCAGCATGAATGAGTCGGCTCGTCCGGGGTAGTACCACAGGACACCGATGTGAAGTAACTGTGCTTGCATTGTTGCGTTTCGTTCGGTCAGTGAGAGCACCGGAGGCTCATCTCCCCTATACCCTCCCTTTTCCCCAAACACAGGCTGGTAACGTACTTGCGACTCCCCTGGTGTTGCAAGTGTCTATGGACGGTGGTGATCACTTAAAATCAGGTGAACCACGTGTTCATTTAGCAGCTATGACATAAAAAAAAATCTTCTAAATGTAATATAAAATATCGTACAGTGTGATAGGATATACTTTTATAAAACTTGTTAAATTAATTGAACAATAATGAACCCTATTGCTACTGTAGATCCACCCTAATTTAACGAATTTTGATAGACACTTTTTCATTCAAAGATATGGTTCTCCTTACCCTCTACACTCCATAATATCGAATGGGTAATGAATGTAATGTAATGTAATAATGGCTAACGAACTGTTAATAGTCTTTGCAAGGTTATAAATTATTTATTTTAATTTTGAATCATCTGCTCTTCAATTTGCAATATATAGTGGGCTACCTGTTACTAACAGCTAGGCTCGTGTCAATGTAGTTTTGATTTATCGTACAAGGACAGTAGTACATTTTTTCTTGATAAAAGTTAATCTATTTTTAACCCAGGACTGTCTCGTATGAATTTCTCTACCTATAGGGTAATAATATGCCGTTGATTAGGTACCTTTATTGATTAGGTTTATTTTTTAAATATATGTACGGTATCTTCTTCTTTTTATGATTCCTTACCTCATCAACCCAAAAAAGAGGTGCAATATTGTCTGGTAGGTCTTTAAAAAGTTCAATCTTCTCGGTCTTTATCAGACGCATGTTAAACTGTACCCGTTGTTTTGCGTCCATCAGTGTGCCGCTTAACTGAATTGTTAAAATATAATTATAAAATTTCAGTGTACGTATGTTCGTTTTTCTTTTTGTAATAGATTGAGCTTCTTGTTCTTTTCGAAGTTATACTTCTTTTGGTGCGTTAGGGAAAAATTATGAGAGTAAATTTTTAAGATGCGCGCGCACACCGTCACCAAAAGCCGACACCCTGAAGTTAGGTGCAGTCAACTTTTTCTATCGTTACTGTCGTTTTTTTTAGAATAAGGCGCAAAATAATAATTTTGAAAAGATTTTTATCTAGTTACGCCAAAGAAGTATAACTTCTAACGTGTGTACATAAGTACACACACACTTTTTTTTGTATAAGCTAGAACCGGTAAGTAGCATTATTGTGAGATCTAGAATATGTATTTGAACTATTAATTATATTCACAGTCTACTAACATCTGTGGCAGTCTAACTTATAACTGCTTACTAGGTCCATTAGTACTTTTATATATCTTTAATACATAAAAGCTAATGTAAATAATCAATATATTCCACCAAACTGCTGAAAATATAGTTGGTAAAATAGGAAAAATATATTGCAGATTTTCGGAAAAAATATGGTTACATATTATATAATTGGTGTATTAAGCTTTATTATTATTTTTTATAAATACTACAAGTATTAAAAAGAAGATTATACAGTATACCGGTTCAAAGTCAATAACGATCCCGTGCTCATTGGCGTCTGGTGTTAATCCTTTAACTTTATTTATAACTTCGGTACTTGTTTCAAGAAAATGTGGCATCGATACATACATCGGCGCCCTCATACATTTGTACAGATCCATGATCCCTTTGGGAGGACATTTGTCAGGTGTATCACAGAAACATTGCAGTTCTGGCTCATTGGCGAAGTCTCCTATATTAGCTATATAGCGGTTAGTCTTTATACCACTAAAGAATGTTTTCTTTTGGAACCATGGTTTGAAAGACCTGTAAACGATAAAGTATGAAATACTTCTCAAATCATAAACAATTAATAAATAACCTGGGAGTACTATATCAGCCTTATAATGTCATTTATGAATCGCAATACTTTCCATTCAAACATTCACATAGTATTTATAGTGTTCAGAGAAAACGGTAATTATGCTATATACTCATTTCGTTTTAAAATATAGCAGTAATATTTTTAGTACGATGTTGATATAGTTAATACATTTGTCTTTAAATAAATAAATATAATATAAATATAGATAATAAAGAGATATAGATAAATATGTATATATTTTACGTGGGGAAATCCCTTATGGATTATTGTTGGTTATGTCCGACTCGCACGGACTAAAACCCTACGGTGTACGTCTTCTGCTATAATTGGGGTGACACGGGATCTCTATAGATTGGCAAAACGCCGCCGCCGGGTCCCGTCTTGTTAGGAGACAGCCGTGTGCACACCGGCAGTCTCCTCCGTCCGCCGGACCTGTGCAATGGGAAGATGCGCCCGCCGACCCATTATCCCTAGTCCGGTTACGGTGGGAGGAGGTGGACAAACTACCGCCTCCTCCTGCCTGCCCTTCGTTGGCGGAGACGATCACTTTGAGGGTCCTCCTCAAGGACACCTCTCATTGAGAATATATCTAAAGGGACCCGGGTTAGCCTACAATCCGGTATTTTCATATCGTCCATATAAGGCAAACTACTGTTGTTGATCCTTCTTATAGTGTACCGTTACATATACGTACGCACAATTATTATGAAAATGTTTATTGTTCAATTCCATTGTTCTTTTTTTATTATTATTGTGGGCAAACAAACAAGAGGGTCACCTGATGGTAAGTGATCATCGCCGTCCATAGACACTAGCAATACCAGGGGAGTCGCAACTACGTTGCCGGCCTATGTTTGGGAGGAGAGGGGAGGGGAAGGGGAGGTGGGTCTCCAGCGCTCTCACTGACCGAACGAAACGCAACAATGCAAGCACTGAAACTTCACGTCGGTTTTCTGTGAGAGGGTGGTATTACCCCGGATGAGCCGGCCCAATTATGCTGAAACCAGTAATACGAAAACCACCAGTAAAACCTAGGTAAGAGCCACGCCAGCCAGTCCACCTCCATCTCACCCCCCTCTCTTTCCGTTCCCCCCAGTCACAGGCTGGCAAGGTACTTGCGACTCCCCTGATGTTGCTAGTATCTATGGACGGCGGTGATCAATTAACATCAGGTAAGCCCCCTGTTCGTTTGCCACTGATGATATAAAAATAAACCTACAAATGTTCAAATGGAAGGCCAAAAACCACACACACAGACAACAAGAATCCGGTAGCTCACAGTCCCGTTGCAAGATAAAACGAAAACTGACCGTTGTAGAATATGGAATGAAAATGCCTGGACAACGTATATAATTGATATTTATGTAGTTGCATTTCAAAATTAACTAAATCCAATTTTAATCGTTCATTTAACATGCTTACTTTTTTAAATATTGCCATTTTTTATACAACAAGAACTATAACTTCAAATTTTGCCATAAGGTTTTTAGGTTATTTTTTATGATCTTCATTTGTTACATGTACGAAATTTAAAGAGCTTGAAAACTAACGTAATATATTAGGAGAGGCTAAAATTTGATTTAGCTTATATTAAAATGTAACGTAACTCATTAAATCAAAATACCTGCATAAGTCGAAGGAGAAAGACTGCAGTCTATCTTTATGTGTTAAGAATGGAGGGAACACCGTCCCGTCAGTACCCTGGTACTCGTTGCATGTGTCCCTCCATATATCTAGTTTTGGTTTTCCGTCCAGAGCTACCACTTGACCCACGTCCATAATTTGTTTAATACCACGTTTAACTGTCACCACATGAGAGTCTACGGTGTTGTTTCTCTGGAATTTATGAAATTAATTCACCATTACAATATCTTCCTGCAAAGCTTTTAGATCACTCAACATACGGTCCGCCAGGTCTTTGTAGTTGGCCTACCCGATTATACTTTATTTTCAATTATTTTAAACCCATCAGAAAAACTATGTGCAAGCTGAGTAAATTAAATAGATCCCAGATTACCCGACCGCAATGCGTTTCTTATAATATAAGGGTTTATACCAAGCTTGTTTTATTGGACAAGCATTTTTCACTACATTAATACGTTGTTAATTTGAAATTACGATTTTTTTAATTTAAGACCTAAATATTTGTAGATAGCGGCCCGAGACACCATGAGTGAAATGTGTTTGTGACCCGTTTAGAAAAATGTTCTTGTAATTAGGAATTTATTTAATAAATGAGTTCCTTAAAATACTTGGTAACATATTGAATCAACTCATTTCATTTGTTGATAATCCTGTACATATTTGAAAATACGAAAAAAAACGAAGACTGCAGTTTTATACAATAAACTTTTGAGAACGAAGTTACTTAACGGGGTTTGTGGTAGGAGTTGAATGATAGAAATCGTCAGGTAAGGAAAAAGCGTTACACAACCTCGATACTGAACTCGTGGATATTTTATTAAAGCTTTCTTTTTTAATTTAATATGTTTTCTATAACTTATGATTATCTCAAATATATATTAATTTTTAATAAATCATTTTTTTTATATTTAATGAAACTTTATGATTTAGTCATTTACTTTACGTCATTTGCATTTTTTTTTAATATAGAAGATATAAAGACAAAGAGTGAGAGCGCGTCCTTAATACATTTGAGTACTGTGCGGCTTTAAGACTATATACGTCAATGCTTAAGGACTGACTTGTTAGACTTTAATTGAATATCATTTGAATCCTAACATATAAGAGGTCCAAGAAACAGCCTTGTTATTTAAATATCGTTTGTAAATACGTTTATTAGGATATAACAACCAATTTTAATTAAACGTTTATTTTTATTCCTACTTTGACAATTATTATTCTAAATTACTGGATACAATATAAATTACTTAGAAAAACAAACGTTTCTCAAGTACAATTCACGTTCAGAGTAGCGACGTAAAAAGTAATAATGTTCTGTAAGGGATATTATATTGAAGCAATATTTCCACTGTGACAGTTCAAGTATTCATTAGGTTCAAGACTCTTCGGGTCTTATGATTTTGTTTGTTACTCCTGACTTTTTTATGTCGTACGGAGAACATTGTCTTTTTACATTTTAATAGTATACTTATCGTATTCATTTTGTCGTAATAAACGGTATAATTCTTATTTCTTTTGCAGTTCCAAATAATAAGAATCTATCTAATATTGTAACAGAGTCGCTTTTCGCATAGATCTATCTGTGTGTTTTCTTAGTGTACAGCCAGAGTGGACGCTTAAATCGAGCGTCGAGCGGGGCGTCGCGTGCAAGTTCAAACTATTTTGTGTTTTGTAGACTGTCATGTCAGTCGTAGACGTTATGTCGATGATACAAAGTAAACCAGAAATATGATTGTCTTCCCAAAGTTTATATAAAAATAGAATACAAATATCGTACAACGCAGACGCCATGGTAAAAAGACCGATTCACATGAACGCTTAGCGTGCACTATGGCCACTCAGTGAACGCGCTCTCGACCGCTCCACAGCCCACAAAATGCCCCGCCGAACGCATATTCACTCAGGCTGTACACTTAGGTTTTCTAAACTACATAACGGATTTTGATAAGGTAAATACACTATCGTTTAGATAATTTCTTCTGGAAGGTTAAATTTGTTTGATAAGTATATATTATATTTATAAAACGTACACAGAAGTCGATGTATTCTAATGAATTAGTAAGGAGTTCTCGGATACTTAACGTTGGTATCACTGGGTACACTTTATGAGATACATAAAAATAATGTACAGAAACTACAGAAAAGTCCTGGATAGTATATGCTTATCTTTTAAGGATAACCCAGGGTAATTATTTTTATTCCTTATATATCATTAAAAAATAATTGGTAATTTGTGACGTCACGATAATTATATTATTAATCCATATTCAGTCAAGTACTCTAGTTAGATCAGGCATGTAATGTAAACCAAAATTGCTTTTTATATAATATCATTTCAATTAATATATTGGGAGATAACACAAATTAAAAATGACGTGGAACAAATATAAAAGATTTTTGTGCCAAGATTCTTATATATCTTAGATATAAGCCAAAGAAGTTTCATTTCCTCCGAGTGTACACACTAATACACCCAAAGTTCTTTTTTTCCAATTATATCATAAAAAAACCGGCTTGAAAAAAAATACGATAAAAAAATCACCAGTATGTCCTTGACTACAGTTAGACGCCTACCTAGTCTTAGATTGTCATAATATCTCAACCAATATACCAATCACTATATATTTCCTACTCTAATTTGAGAAGTTCCCTGAATTATCTTCAAAATCCAAGGTTCAAGCGAAATGAAATAGAGATCCATTAGAAAATATCTCATTTCTAAAAAAAAAACCAAATCCAAATATAAATGACGACGTTCTGAGGTAAAAAACATTTGAAAAAAAATATACAACCGAATTGATCCTTGGTTTTGAAGCCAGTTAGTTACAAATACAATAAAACATACTCACAGTACCAAAAAGAGAGAATCTGAACTGATTGTTAGGTTCATATATAAGTCCGGTCACTGCTTCCTTCTTGATTTTTGTACAGGCGGCTTTGGGTGCGAATTCAGTTCTGTCACAATTAATTATGATACCCCTGAACATTATATCCAAGGCTTTAACTCGCATAAATATATCCTGTGGGTTATCGAAGATTCCGTTGATGGCTTTTCCCACTACGTTCAGCATGGACGGCTTCTCTCGGTTTATAGTCGACACCATTGCCTAAAAGTAATGAATCGTCAACTAACCGCATTAAAAAGTTAAATACGCGTTGAATACTTGTTTTAAGAAAGTTTGATTATAAAAGAGTGTTTACAGATTTTACAGATAGACATTATTTAAAATTAAATATTCTCTAACACTTGTCTAAGTTGAAAGTTCTTATTTTATAATTGTGATTTATTGTACTTCTATTTGCCAACATAAGACATTTCGTAATACATTATGAATTTTGTGAGTATAGTTAATTTGGAAGAAATAAATACATTAAACAAATGAAGAGATAAAGTAAATCACAAGTAAATCATAACTACTGCTATATAACACTGTTGACATTTGACAATGTATTTAATGTGAGATTATACTCTTGTATCCACTTTACGCACTCTGATGTAATATATTAATCTTATAAATTGTTTTTTATTTTTTATTGTAGCACGGCAAAATGACTGCACTGTGCCTGATGGTAAGCACAGTACAATCCAAAAACAATGGCGACCACCGAGTGACACACAGTATCCATTGCTGGTCGCCGCTGTCATGCCGGCCTGCGAAAGGCTGGATATGCATAGGCTGATCCCGAAACGCGACCCGCAGAAGCGAATCACTATGACGGGCTTTTTCGCCATATACATGGTGGTTGCGACCCAGTCAGGCTGTAAAACCCTACCACCCCGCTTTCGCCATTACCTCGTTCGTTATTCAGCAGGGTGCACCACGTGCAGGTGAGATTGGTTTGGATGTCTCAAGTCTTCGATGTTATTCGACACCCCTTACACCCCAAAAACAATTAAATATAATTAATAATAAAAACAATTAATAATTTATTTTAACAATTAAATGATTTTCTTTTAACTAATATTTCACAATAATGATAACCAATTTAACTTAAAATAAATACATTTTCTTTATGAACATTTGAGTAAAAATATTATCCATAAATTGAAATTATTGTCACAATATCTATATGTAATGGAACGTTTTTGAATGATGAGATTAAATTTAACGAATGCTATAATGCTATTAAGAAATGCTTTCATAAAAAACTTAAACCAGATGTTTAGCTAGAGACCGCTTATACACGCTTTTGTAATAAAGTATTTTAATCACGTGTTCAACTAAGTCTAAAAATTTTAAGCACTGCTTAGTAAAACACGTGTTAAGACAGTGTTCATTTTTTCAAGATGATATCACATAAGGCACTCCTGGATTATTACTTTAGCGCTTTACTACCACTTCAGCTTTTTACTTTATTTTTTTTTATTGGTTTTATTTTATTTATTTGTTGGTTTCGCACAAAGTTATCTGGAATTAGCAATATAAAGGGAGAGAGGGATGATCGCAATATGATGCAAGTCACTTCTCTTTTACATGACTTGTTGCATGATATAAAAAGTTACAAAGATTTGTCAATTATGATTTAGATGCAAGTCAGGAAGTCGTTCTAATCAATAATCAAAGTCCCTTAAATACCTTGAGGTTAATGATCACATGCCAAATTATCGAACGAGTTGACAGCAGACTCCTTCTCTGTCAAGCCCAAAAGATCGAATGGACATATACGAATATTGTCTTACTTTACTTTAAATTAACTATAGCGTACTTTTTAATCTGTATTTTTAAGGTAATTCAAAGGGTCGTAGCGTGTCCTTAAATATCATAGTATTTTCTGACTGACAAAAGTAATCAATCGCCATCTTTACGTGTTTAAAACTTTGTAACACATAAGGCATTCGTATTGTCTGTTTTTACGGCCTTCTTACATAATTACTTTAGCGGTTTACTACTGCTTTAGGTCTTTACTTTTAATTAATTATAGCGTACTTTTTAATATATATTTTTAAGGTAATTCAGAGGGTCGTAGCGTGTCCTTAAATAGCATAGTTTTTTCTGACTGACTAAAGTAATCAATCGCCACCTTTATGTGTTTAAAACTTTGTACCATATAAGGCAGTCGTATTGTCTGTTTTTACGGCCTTCCTACATAATTACTTTAGCGGTTTACTACTGCTTTAGGTCTTTACTTTTAAATAATTATAGCGTACTTTTTAATCTATACTTTTAAGGTAATTCAGAGGATCGTAGCGTATCCTTAAATAGCATAGTTTTTTTCTGACTGACAAAAGTAATCAATCGCCACCTTTATGTGTTTAAAACTTTGTACCACATAAGACCCTCGTATTATCTGTTTTTATGGACTTCCTACATAATTACTTTAGCGTTTTACTACTGCTTTAGGTATTTACTTTTAATTAATTATAGCGAAATTTATTATCTATATTTTTAAGGTAACTTAGAGGCCCATAGCATGTCGTTAGATAGCCTATAATTTCCCGACAAAAGTGTGTTTAAAATTTTCTATATATACAGCACGTATGTCTTATTTTACAGCCCTCCTGCATTATTATTTTAGCGCTTTACTACCGTTTTACCTCTTTCCTTTTTACTATAGCGTACTTTAACCTATATTTTTAAGGTAATTACTCCGTTTCTGGGCTCGCAATCGTCTTCAATAAGTAAGTTATAGAATGTTAACAATGTTACGAATGTTCCAGGAAATAGTCCAATAATTAGACAAAATAGTAAATCTCCTATGTGTTATAACAAGTTATCTTATATTCGTGTTTTTGAAGGATGCGTTGAGCGGAATTTTGGCAGGAGATAAATTTGTAATTTCCCGTTATGACATTCTACGTCAGCATCACCGGCTGCATTGCGCTTGCGCGGTTTACGTCAGACTAGCGAAGCGAATACTGAAGAATCGACATAATAATTGCAAATCTAAAATACAATCTGGGAAATATCTCCTCCATTAAAACCTACATCTGTAACAAACGTATGATCAGCAGATATCAAAACTATTTCGTTTTCCCGGGAAAATCCGCTTACTCGATCGCAATTAGAGATTTATGAAGCAAGATAAGTTATTTAATAGCAAAAATATCGTCATCAGCTTTTGCTTTACGATCAACTTTACTTTCCGAATTAATTGTTATATTCCTTCAATTAGGCACCTATCAATATTTCTAGTATATTAAATCTTCTAGTAAACAATGTAATTCATTTATTATATTCTATAATTCGCGTATACTATTGAGTTCTAGAAGTAGAACAATAACGTATAATATGTAAGCTGAAAAGTACGCCAAGCGAGCATGTAATAGTAGTGCGAACAACGTATGACTCGGTGCAGAATGTCGTGTGCAGAGAAGGGCCATATTGTGAATGCCTATGGCGACTACACCAGGAAATACTGCACGGTTTAATTACATAAGCAGCTCTTGTATTTTCTTCAGGAAATTTGCTTAAGTTTACTTAACTCCGACATTTAAAATTCTACTTGAAATATTTATAAGTAAACACGAGTGATATCGCGCGGCACAGATAAACATATTATAAACATGACTTAAGCAATGATCAAATAACTATGTATTTCTCTTTGTTTAAAATTCTAAGTTAAAGTCGTATCTTTCCTGTGGCAGGTTCAATTACTCAAGATAAAATTATATAAGTTTTAAAAAGAGTACTAATTATAATTGTCTTGCAAAAGATGGCATGTAACTATTTAGACAGCTATTTTGAACATATCATTAGTATCATTTGATAAAGAAATGAGTTGTAGCGTGTTTTTGATTGATCTTCGTATAATTTACAGTTAACTATTTGTGTCCTTTATATTACCTTTTGCACATAATAGATTATAAAATGCGATATTTTCAATCTTACTGGTTTTTCTAACAATTAACGCGTACATGCAAAAAATCTAAGCCATTATTGATACTATACGTTCGAAGTTCGGGTTTGTTTGTATATTACATTTCCACACCTAACTAGTCAACCGATCATCATGCAATTTTGCTTATATTAGAGATATTGAAAAAATTCTGAAATAAACGAAAGTACTATTTATGACGGATAAGTAAAAACTAGAAAAACGCGAGCGAATCCGTAAACAAAAGCTAATATATAATAAACTACTATTGCTTTTAAATATAAATACGCTCACCCGGCCACGCATTGCTGTGGCTTAGTTATGATAATATGATATTTTGGGGTAATGTGTCTGCCCAAAAACTGGAACCAAAAAAGCGATGTTACGTAGTAAATAGGTTAACAGAACACGTGCACCATAAAATAAACAGGAGTTGAAAAATAAGTTCAAAATTAAAACGTGGCGCCATCTATGAGATATCTCTAACAGTCTGTCCTACAGTCCTGTGTCAACAAATTAATTTAAAGCGCCATTTATTCGAGACTGATAACACAATTAATAACAATAACCAACATTGATAATTATTTAATTTCTAATTAAACAATATTGAGGCCATTAATCGAATCATAATATCTTTCAAGTTGGACCAAATTATAAAGAAATGCCAACTTTCATGTTCAGCAGTTTCGGAGTTCATCGTGGACAAACATCATGAAACTGGATTTCTATATATTTAGATTTTACCTCGAAACTTAACCCGGAAGTGATATCATAATCTTTAGTAGCTTAATTAGGGGAAGAAAACTTTCAACATGCTCCCGCACTGTAAATTAACAAGGGTTCTGGGATAGTAAGCGTTGTAAGGGGACCTCATAACAAGTAGCATTAACTCTCAGGAATATAAAAGATAGAATGATGTATTTGAATACTGTTTAAGTAATTTCAGTAAGGTATTTGATTAATGAAGAGCGTTCTTTACTATTTCCCTGGTAAGCTCAAACAGAAAGCTATTAGATAATGACAATTGTATACAAGCAGTTTGCAATCATCATCTGATGATTTATTTTTTCATATATGACATATTTTTTTATTGTAGAATTTAAATAACGATGAGGTCCAAGATTTACCATCGTTACCACGCTAAACCTAGAGGAATTGACTCTCGAGTGCAGCTGCCGGACCACGACTGATATGGAACTTGAAAGGAGTAGCTAACCAAGTGGGCTTAAAAAAAGATCATTGTATGGTCTCAGCGCGATGTTTTCCTTCACCGAAAGCTCCGGCTAATTTGTAAGGATTTGGACCTATGTCGATGAACACGGCGTCCTAACACGCTAAACTGAGCTCATCACTTAAAACCATTCGCAACAGTGGCATTCTGGAATATTTCCCTCCCAGTGATCAATCGGTGAATATTCAGTATTCAAACTGCGTCTTCAAGAGTTCAAGAGTTCCTTGGTTAATATTATTATTAAAGTCGAAGTTCTCTTACCACTGTAAAACTATTATAAGACCAATCAGGCTGTATGCATCTCAGTGCTGGGCTACGAAAGAGGCGGATGGGAGGAGACTACATGTCGCAGAGATGCGAATGTTAAGGTGGGTGTGTGGTGTAACTAGAATGGAGAAAATTAAGAATAAGTTTATCACAGGAAGTTTGAAAATGTTACCAGTGACAGAGAAGTTGAGAAGCAATAGGTTAGCATGGTGTGCACATGTCATGAGGACATATGAAAACCATGTAACTAGAGAAGTTTTAAGTATGATGGTGGACGACATAGGAGTAAAGGAAGACCATATATGTATCAAAGGTGCGAATACTGAGATGACATCTGACAGGAGAGAGTGGAAAAGGAAAAAAACATGATGTGCCGAACCTACGGGCGAGAAGGATGATGATGAAGAAAGGAAATGATGACGTTCTCTTACCAGTATAAATATGTGGGGCATTACAATAATTTCCTCGCCAGTCAATCCCGGCCTGGACAGGTCTCGTCTGAAGCGGAAAACATCAAGTCTCTTGTAAGTTATCGTGTCGTTCTCCTCGTGGTCTTCGACTTCTACTTTTTCTTTCCATTCCCTGTACAAAAAAATATTTTTCTTTTTCGTGTATAAATCTTCCACTGACAGAATCTTCATCGTGAAAATCGTATTTCTTAAATTTATTCATCTTAATATTACGTACGCTTTGAAATTTTATTGAACATTCAATTTCTGTTTCAGCAGAAATATATTCTGTCGCGCTTAACCTAAACAAACGAGCAAAGTGCGACAGAGACAACTACAGCTCGGACTGATTATACCTATGCAATTGAAGCGGAATCTTGGTCTGAAAATATTTCCGAAATAGTTTATAACGGGAGTTTATTACTGTCGCACTCTAACCGAACTATCTATATAAGACTATCTATATAGATTATACCTATATAAGACACAAACACACTGGCTGATCACCACCCAATAGAGAGTTACTGTGACGGGTAAGCCACGTGCATCATAATCACAAACCACTCACTTATAAATCCCTACCACCCTACTTGGTTACTCTATACTCTGCTATATGGTGGATCGATGTGTGAACGATTGTGACGTCTGGAAATGACGCCCCTCTCTGTGCATCCACCAAAAAAAATTTAACTATTTATGTTTTGTAAATATATATAATATGAAGAGATATACCAGATCGAGTATCTTGGCGGTTCTTCTCGATGACTGAGGTGTTTTTCGAACCGGTGGTAGCTTTGATGCTCATAAGCACCTTATCAGGGGCTAAACTGAATAAACTATATTTTGATTTGATTGCTTGAATACAGAACGTGACACGCTTCATCTACTCTGTCAGGGATTACTCCTAGTGTATGGCGGTTGTATAGTGAGTGGCTTAGTGGTTAGCGTGTGCACCCTGAGCTTCCGGCTGACACAGGTGCTCTCGGGGCACGGTTGCTTCGGGAGCTACCTGTGTCGTATAGGCCGGGAGCCGTTGCCAGGGTGCCGTCACTGTGGCTGCGCAGAAGACACCGCGCAGCACACTTTAGTCGAGTGTCCCGCCTGGGAACAGCCACGCCGCGAGCTCGTCGCGGCTATTGGCCCGAATCTCTCGCTCTCGGCCGTCATTCGTAAGATGGTCGAGAGCGAGAGCGGGTGGAGCTCCGTCGCCTCATATTGCGAGGTGGTTATGCTTGCAAAGGAGGCGGCGGAGAGGGAGAGGGAGCAGACCAGCCAGCTCCTCTCTCGCGGTCGACGATCACGGTGGCGCAGAGTCAACGATGACCTGAGGCCGCCGTAAAAATGGCCTGCGGGCGGCGGACACGGGCACGTCCGTCGCTCTGGCAGAACTTCTGCACAGGCCCGTGTGGTTGAGGCGCATTGTGCCGATGCGCCTCCCACGATCGTCGGGGAGGGCAACTCTCGCCCTCCCCTGAGGGGTCTACGAGTCTGACCCCTCGACCGCGACGAGGCCCCTGACGAGGGGCCGACACCTGCTGGGGAGTAGACGTAGTGCCAGTTCGGCAGCTCCTGCTCCCCGGCCTATAGGTGATTGAAGGCACCATGGGGTTTTAGTCCGTGCAAGTCGGATATACCCCACCCTCAGCTGCCCGGCTAGGGTGGGAATCCGTAGGGATTTCCCCATGTTAAAAAAAAAAAGTGGTTAGCGTGTATAGGAACCGTGTCAATCAATGTAAGTTCTAACCTTTGCGAATGAACTGAAGCTTTCGACGAAGGGAAATGTAGGTAGACTATAGGATGTAGGTAGAGATTTTTCTAAACCCATCTGGCTAGCACTCTCAAGTTGAAAGTCTGTGGCCAAGTACCTACTTATAGGTATGTACCGGCAGCTGTACTTGCGAGCTAGTCCCCATTTGTATAGGTGGTTGGGCCACGCTAAAGCTATCACTGGTTGCAGCATTATTGGGTCGGTCGTAGTACCACCCTCTCATAGATAACCGACGTGAAGTAACAGTGCTTGCATTGTTGCGTTACGTTTGGTCAGTGAGAGTGCTGGAGGACCACCTCCCCTCCCCCTCCCCTACTCTTCACCTATCCCCCTTCCTACCAAACACAGGCTGGAAAAGCACTTGCGACTCCCTTGGTGTTGTTAGTGCCTATGATCCGCCGGTGACCCGCCTGTTTGTTTGCCTCCTATGATATAAAAAAAATCTAAGTTTAGCGTGTTTACTATCTTAGACTACATTTATCTTAGACGTCATTTAGCATCAGGTGTGATTGTGATCAAACTATAAAATATTTAATGTAAAAAAAAATAATCCCAGTTGGATACAATTGGCGTGTTCTACACTCGGCGAATATATGAAACGTAATAAAACGGTAATCTAATTCCAAACATTTCCGCAAACAATTACAGTTTTCAAACGATTACGGTAGATAAGTATTATACACTTCTCACACATTTAATGGGAAGTATTTCGAATTATTCTCGTTAGGAGATCCTTGGTTAACCCTTGTGCATAGTTTCGAGATTATAAAAGCTAACAGCGTGAGTTGTTCTTAGTTGTAATATTTGCGTGTACATTATTATCTCTTGGCATTTCTTAGAATATTTTATTCGCAATTCAATTAAGCTATTTATTTGGTTTCCTTCTTTCATACCATCAACGGTTGTAGCCCTTTTTTTTTAACATGGGGAAATCCCTTATGTATACGCTACCCTCCCGGGGGAGAGGGTGGGTTATGTCCGACTCGCACAGAATAAAACCCCACGGTGTACGTCTTCCGCTATAGTTGGGACGGCACGAGATCTCTATAGACTTCATCGTGCCGCCCCAGCGATTGGCCCAGCAGCAAAAGGGTCGCCGCCGGGCCCCGTCTTGCTAGGAGACAGCCGTGTACACACCGGCCATCTCCTCCGTCCGCCGGACCTGTGCAATGGGAAGGTGGGCCCCCCGACCCATCTTCCCTGGTCCGGTTACAGTGGGAAGAGGCGGTCAAACTGACGCCTCCTCCTGCCCGTCCCCCGTTGGCGGAGACGGCCACTTTGAGGGTCTTGCTCACGGACCCTCTCCGCCGCCTCCTTCTGCGAGACGACTTCCTCGCAGAAGGAGGCCATTGCATTCCAGTTATCCTCACTACCGAGCATGGCTGCAACCACGCTCGGCAGTGAGAGATCTTGCCCTACCGCCGTAGCCAGAGTGCGACGTTGCTCCTCCCACGCATCACACTCAGACAGAGTGTGCTGCGCGGTGTCCGGGTCAACGCCGCACTGATGGTATACGGCGGTCGGCTCCCTGCGTACTATCCGGTGCAGGTACCAACCGAAGCAATCGTGCCCGGTCAGGACCTGCACCAGACGGAAAGTCAGGGAGCCCCATCCTCTATTATACCAATCCGGCAGGACCGGGCGGACGGCGTCGATCGTGTATCGACCGTACCGTGCGTCCGCCAGGTCCCACCTCCACCTTTCCACTACTTCCTCCCTCGACGCTTTTCGCTTTTCCTCTATTTCTCTGGGAGCTAGAAGCTCCCCTATCCGTTTCTTAACCGCCGTATATTGATATATGGCGGCAAGCACCTCCGCCTCCAGCTCCCAGGGAAGGGAGCCGGCCAGCACCATGGCCGCCGCTGAGGACACCGTGCGGTATCCTCGTATCGCCCTCAACGCTACGGTACGCTGCGCGGCTCGCAGCGCGCGGATGTTGGTGGCGCTAAGGGCGTCGACCCACAACGGTGCCCCGTAGGCGGCCATGGACCTGATGACCCCCATATAGAGGCGGCGGCAGGCGGCACCCGGCCCCCCCGTGTTGGGGAGGAGTCGTCCGAGCGCCGCTGCCGCCTTGACTAAGCGCGGTCCGAGCCCCTTAAAGTGGGGCTCGAACCGCCAGCGTCCGTCCAGGATGAGGCCCAGATACTTCATCTGGGCCCCCACCCTGACACGGACGCCCTCTACATAGATGTGGGCCCCTGGAGGCGGCCCTCGCCGAGGTCTATGGAACATTAGGGGCTCGGTCTTATCGAGGGCCACCTCGAGGCCCAGTCTTCTGACGCGCCCGACCACGAGCGTGACGGCTTCCGTGATCAGGCGCATCAATTCACTTAATTCTCCCCCTCGGGCTACGACTAGGGTGTCTCCGCGTAGCAAATGAGGCGCGCTCCAGAAGGGAGAAGAGGCTTATGGCCCTGCCGTGGGTATGTAGCAAGCTGGTCATGATGATAATGAATAATATTCAAAGATTTAATGCATAATGGGAGTTAATAACGAAGAGAGAAGTGGTAGAGCCACGATGAAGCTATTACTGGTTTCAGCATGAATCGGTTGGCGCGCCCGGGGTAGTACCACCCTCTTACAGGAAACCGACGTGAAGTAAGAGTGTTTGCATTGTTGCGTTTTGTTCGGTCAGTGAGAGCGTCGGAAGACCACCTCACCCTCTCTCCTCCTTCCCCGCCCACTCCTCCTCTACCTCCCAAACAAAGGTTGGCAACGCACTTGCGATTCCCCTGGTGTTGCTGGTGTCTATAACTTACTACTTAACATCAGGTGACCCGCCTGTTCGATTGTCTCCTATGATATAAAAAAACCTTCCACTTAAAAAATGTAAATATAGTTGCTAACACCTGTTAGTAATTCATACTATTACAGTTTTCCTTTGTATTCCAATATAGCGATGTGGAGTGTAAAAAGTAATTAAGAATCACAAAAAATAAAATTATTCCACTTCTCAGTCCATTGAGACTATTATATACAAGGTCTTAGCACTTAGTATTTATCGATTTATCTGAATAATACATTAGGGCTTTTAAGAAGGCGTGATTTAAGTACAGCCTATGTCATTTACTCAGTCGAAGGGTTATAATAAGTGACGCTGTTTGAAACGATGTGACGTTAAAATGGCTTGTGAATGATTCTTAGATGTTTTTAGCTTATATACTTATTATAATGTGTACAATTAAAAACATTACGTTATGTTCTTTAATATTAAAAAAAAGTCGAGATTAAAAAAAAACATAAGAACTGCTGATAGAAGTGAAAACTCAAAACAATGGAATATAAAATGTATTCTCTTTTGAATATTTAAATTAATTATAGAATGAATTATTTAAATTCCATAATTAGTGTATTGAAATTATTATCATTAGTGTTTCTTTCACATTTATTGGTACACTGAATAATTATTTATACTTTTTTATACAGTTTATTAATTCATCAAACGTATGATGGGCTGCACAAGCTCAATCGAAAATGTCAATATTAGACGTACACAGGCCGTTATACTACGCGTCGCTAGTCTGAACAAGCGCAATACGGTCGGTCACACTTACTAACATGTCATGCTGCGAAGTTATAAATGTATCTCCTGCCAAAAAAATACCTCTTAAGGCGCCTAAAGAAGTTTTCACTTCAATTATTAAAGTTTTCAGAAACTAAGATTTTTATAAGCTTCTCGATGACTGGGTTGTTTTATGAACCGGTGGTAGTCTTTGACATTCATAAGTGCCTTATTAGGGCCTAAACTGAATAAAGTATTTTTGATTTTGATCTACCCATGTAAAAAACGTAGTTAGAAGTATGCGGTTGACTCGTGTAGAGATGAAAATAATTTATAATCATCTATTATAAATATTCTGTTATGTATTGGTGCAGTGATAGATATGTTTTTTAAACTTACTCGAAATAGTAAGGTCCTATTTCTTTGACGATTGGTATAGCTCCTTTCTGAACTTCCTCTGCGTTGGTATAGTTGAATAAATATACTTTGAAGTCTAATGCAAAGGGTACTTTTTCCCACATCTGTCTTAGATCAGTCTTCTTCGATAATGCCATTTCCTGTTGATAAAATATATTATAGAGTGTTGGGTTTTGATTTATTTTGTGTATTCTATACATTGATCAGCGCTTATTTATATTTATAAATTATATCAAATGAAAATGCGGCCGCAGAAGATTACGCTACAAAAGGATTTGTTTTTATAAGTGCAGCTAAATGTGTTGAATTTTGTTTTTACTTTATAGATGAGCGCTTGACCACAGTTTCATTTGATGATAGAGGGGATTGGCTCTCAAGTGGAATACACCAACAGGGTGCTTGGCGACAGATTTTCAAGTTAAGGGTGGTAGTTAGCTAGGCCGACTTAGAATAAGCGCCTACCACCATGCTATGGAAACCTCACAAAGTTTTCCTTCGCTTAAAAGTTCCAACTCTATTGCAAGGATTAGAACCGAGGTCGATCGACGCGGTGTCCGACACGCGAACAACTAAGCTATCATTGCTTATGAGCAACTAAGCCGTTATTACTTTGTTGACAATTTGTAACATATTTTGAAATTAAAGGACAACTTTCAATGTGTTAAAATTGTAATCCTGCCCTTTTGCTATTGCATAATCTATTACAGTATATTCGTTCATTTTGAATTCAGGCTCAGTGTAGGATTTGAAGTCATTTTATTTGTAAACTAGCTGTTACCCGCGGCTCCGCACGCTCTTTTTTAAAATGTATTAAAGAAAATTATACCTAAACCTTCCCCATAAATTACCATTCTATCTACTGGTGAAAACAGCATGAAAATGGTAGTTTTTGACTTTATCGCGAAGAGATAAGCTGACAGAGGACTTTTTTTAACCGACTTCGAAAAAGGAGGAGGTTATTATGTTCGGTTGTATGTATTTTTTTATGTATGTTAATCGATATTTTAGTTAATTGTGAACAGATTTTAATGATTCTTTTTTTATTTGAATTGGTACACTATGTAGTGATTACTACCTTTGTATTCGTCCGTGTGAAATTAAAAATATGTTACAACTGCGTGAGACGTGTGCCTTACTGACTCCAAGAATAAATATACTTAATTGAAAGACATATATTTGTATGTAATATGAATTATATCATCTTTTTTGTCAATTTGGCGGCCATATTGTTTTATTTACCATGTTTGCTTCTACATAACTCAGTTATTATAGCAACGTATAAGAATAACTTAAGTATATCGACAATACGGGCATATTATATCTATCTATAAAATAAAAGATTTAAGATATATTGTTCGATAATGTATAGTTTATAATTTTCGTTACTTTCTTATATAGTGTTAGTGAGCACTGAGTTTGGTATATAGTAGGTTGAAGTTCCAGGTATGTCGCTGATGATAAATCCCATCCCATTCGATATACTATTAGTATTCATATATCTAATGTACACGTTACATGTTACAGTAGATGGCGTTCGTATCGTAGTTACAAATGTTTTTGAAAAAGCGTTTCTGTAATGTACACACTCACTTACAATTTTACATTTCTTTAATACATTTTTAAAAAGCGCGTGCGGAGCCGCGGGTAACAGCTAGTAATATAATATAACTAGTTGACCCGCACAACGTCGTCTGCGTAAAACTGTCTATTGTACAATTTGCAAACTCGAAAAATCTCAAAAACCTAGAACCGAACTACAGTGATTCCCGCCGTTTCTAATTTTGAAACCAAATAATTCAGGGACTCACTCAAACACATACTTAGTTGGTCTAAATGGTTTAGACATATTATATGGAAGAAATTTCGATAAGGCAGACATAACGTCATCTGTCATTCAACAACATCCGACCGTTGAATTATTTGAATATTGTTTATAGAAAAATACTAAAATCACGAATAAAATCGGATCGTAGGTATTTTTTGATGGCAAATAAAAAATATCTAACATAAAAAATTGTCAAAAAATTTAAAAACAATTCTGGATACGGACACCGTGGTCACCTCGAGGTATGAAATATAGATTACAACCTATTCTCATACCTACCAAATATACATTTAAAATTTTATAAAAATCGGTCCGGCCGTTTTGTAGGAGTTCAAACACTAACACCGTGACACGACATTTTTATATATTAGTTTAAAATTATAGATAGACACTCAATACATTTGAAATTAACCTATACCCTTTACTTATTTGAAACATATTTAATTCTCGCCATCTACTTCGAAATATTCTCGAAACCGTGACATAAATAAATGCTGCTCTTAATCTTAAGGTACTACGTAAAAACTTTTAAATGGCCCACGTTATTTGACTTCTGTACCAACAGGAGTTTGCTCGAACGACACAATGAAATAAGAAAACTTCTTTGTTACAACTTTGATTGCTTTATTGTAACATTACAACTTCGCAACTGTAAACATTACTACAAATATTAATTTGTACGTTAGGACGTGTTTGTTTTGAATTATACCGGTGTTTCTCTGGTAACCAAATCCACCGAATCAATGTTAGTGTACCCCATTATCTTTTGTTTAGTTAGGTTGATACGAAGATAGAGTAATGAAAACAGAGGGATATAAAGTATGAATTGTTAAAAAAATAAAATATTACAGTAACTACAAAGATTCATAATACAGTTTAATAGTCAGTTTTATCAACAATTCATTATTTGCCTTTGGTAAACATGACTTCATAATAAATAAATATACTTGATACAAAGCAAATTATTTTCGGTAAATTAACAATGGATAATGAACCTATAAGAATCACATGATACGAGAAAAGTAATGGGCTTGTGAAACAAAACCTATTTGGTTTATTCCGAGTCAGAAACTTTAAACACATGGATCATTATGCATTTACATTACAAAAAAGGAAGGAATTATATAATGTTAAGTCTAAATTCATTTGAAAACAATAATATGGCACCGCAGAATGATGTACCTAATCTTCTTCTTCTTCTTCTTACCCTTATCCCACATAAGTAGGGTCGGTACAACATGTTTGTCATGTTGTGGTATATGATTTGGCTTAATTTATACGATCGGCCGCCTGCCTGACATCAACCCTCCTTGGGATTATTTTGTTGTACCACTGTATTTATGATAATTATTATATAGTTCTGATAGGATCCTTTAGCGTTACAATTTTTCTGTAGGCTTTAGCTTTGGTAGGCTATTTATAGTTTCTGCTTGAGCGGCACTACCGTTCCGGCCAAACACGAAGTTCTTCAAGATATATGGTTTGCTTGCTATATTGTCATTTTTATGTAACAGAAAGAAAGTTTAGACTATTTCCGAGGACAGCATTTTCGTTTTTTTTTTCAGTATTCGTGGTTTCACAGTTTTCTCAGTATTTCCAAACTACGCATTCTATTGTGCCACTGCTTTCGTCTAAAATTTTCAGGTTAAAAAAACTCACTGATTTATGTTTAACGTTGGTGACTGTCATAACAGAATTCGCCTGCGCTTCAGGATTTCGTATCGCGTAAATCGGTGTACATCGACTTAAATTAATAAAGTTGGTATCTTTCAGGGTATTAATATAAAATTAGATACAATAAACCATTAGAATGATGTAACTAATACTAAACATAGTTGCAATTTTAGAGCCAGAATTTTTTAATCATAGTCATCTGGTGTATCTCCTGAAATCAATTACGATACGACTACGACTCTTTCGGCGTTCTCAATGATCGACGCAACAATGCAAGCACTGTTATTGCACGTCGGTGTTTCTGTGGGTCGGGTGGTACTACCCCGGGCGAGCCGACCCATTCATGCTGAAACCAGTACTTCAGCGTGGCTCTACCATCTACATAAATATTATAACTGACATATTGCATGAATCAGGCAACAGCCAAGCCGAGGTGTGCCGTGCACCCTTGAGTTAGTTACCCAAACAAAAATCGGCTGAGTGCCTTAAGCGCTCGCCTTTGTAGTCCGGTGAAGCTGTTAAGACCTTGCTAGATCAATAGCGTAGTCAGTTCGAGAAAAAAAAATACGTGACAAAGACGTACAAAAATATAAGGAAATTATATTATCAAATAAAATGTGTTAATACGTATGTATATAAGAAAGAATACATGCATACATACGTGCATGTTGAGTCACATTAGGCGTAAAAGATTATCTGACGAGAACTGATCTGACAAGAAACTACGAATGTGAGAAAACGTCTAAATTTGTTACGTAATTTATTTCTATGTTGACAAATATAAAAAGATAAAAACAAATCAAATAAGAGTCTTCCCAAATCAGTAAGACTACAATTTGATTAATATGAGAACTTTTATATCCAGAGTGTTATGATAGGCGGTCGACATCTGGGGTTTAATATCTCGATATTAAAACTTTTACATGTTCACTTTGAAAAAGTTTTGGAGCTGAATATTTTAGCTAACAACTCTTACTTATAAAGCTATATGATGCATTTAGAGGCAACAATGTTGTTTTTTATACAATTTTCTAATATGTGAATATTCTTAACCGGTGGTATGGTACAGCGGTGTGCTCTAGAAAGGTCTACGGTCAGTGTAGTGATATTAAGTAGCTTGTATGCAGTTGTACCCACGACTTCGTCCGCGTGAAACTTTATGTAAAAAACAGCGACAATAAAGTCATCTGAATGTACTTAAGTCTAAACACTATCTACTTTATTCTCGTACTTAAGTCGCGTCGTTAATAAAATTACAATGACTTTTGATAGACCAAACCGATTTTAATGAAACAAAAACTAAATTTTACTCGAATATATGCTTTATGATTTTCTTGAAGAGATTTTATCGTGAACGCAGTATTCTAGCAGTGATGCTTGTTCATACAAAGACAGACAGATAGACAGACATACTTTTCTAAAATTGATTGAAATGTATTTTATTAATTATTCCTAGACACCTGTAATATTTTTTTTACAAAAATCTAAAAAGTACAGGCACATTAGATTTACATGCTTATTATATGCATAGATTATATTTAAATCCCTAGGGATATTGCAAGTGCCAAAGTCGGTTTATTTGTTACGCTTTCACGTCTTAACTACTTAACAGGAGTACAGTAAAGGACATAGTGTACCTGTCATTCACAAATAATGTGCTATTCTTGGTCAATGGAAATTTATATTAACGCAAAATAAACCACTATGTATATTACCTAAAAACCGTTACTGATCTTCGTATGTCTGAAACATGTGTAGTTATTTTGTGGTTATTTCCGATATCCAAATCATGTCGGCCTTTTAGTAAATATTGTTTTTCCAAGTTTTTGTGGAGATACATTGAATTATCAAAAATATGCATTGGGAGGGCAGAGTTAAGATATTGAATTCTTGAAATGTAGTATTTAATTAATCATTAAACGAAGTCGAACTGCCAGTTTTCGTAAAATGTTTTCTACCTAAGCTTCTGTGTCCCTTAGCAAAATACAATAAGACTATGGCAATATGCGAAGCAGACAGACCTTTTAGTGGCAAAATCTGTTAACTGATGAATTTTGCGAACTGCGAACACAGCATAATATTATAATATTCTCATAGCATAATATTCTTTCCGTCAATTTTGTAATTTGTAATTAATGAAGTATAAAGCGTGATACCCAAGAGCACAGTATTATTAATTATGCTTACCAAATACCCTTTGATCTTGATTCTGCTATCAACATGTAATCTAGAGCATTAGGCAAGGCAAATCTCATACATTTAATTTATTTGCAATTAGCAACAAATTATTCAATGCAAATTAATCAGAATTTTAAGTTGAATCAATTCTATTCACTTTGAATATAAGCGAAGTGTCGATTGCAAAGTGAGCCATATCAGGAAAGTCTAGTCTAGTCTATTCTATAATTTTAATTGTATTATCATCTTCAATTATGCCGCCCTTTATATAATATATTATTGTGTGGAGCTTATAGTTACATAAAAATGAGGATTGTTTCATTTACCTTTTTTATTTGACTCTTTAAAACGGCTGGGAACATGACCCAACCGAAAAGTAGACCAAAGACGCCAACTCCACATCCGATTGCCGCATACTTCAATGGCTTTGGCAACAGCATTCTGCTCACTGAGAAATATAGAGTACTTGTTCATTACCGTCCTAAAGATGAAGGGCTGTAATAAGATTTTCAGTTATAGTTCGTTTAAAAGTTGATTGGAAAACACGGCTTTAAATACAAATTTACTAATATATTATAACTAAGAAGATGTAGTTACGTCATAAGCGCTTCGATAGCACCTTGTTAACACTCGGTTATCTAGCAAACTTGATCTAGCCCTGTCAATCCGCCGTATGTAAGGAACATATAACTATTTCTTTTTCACCACCGATATTGAAAATATGCCATATTACTTCCACATTTTATTTAAGACAGTGTGGTGTTACAATATTACTTTACGTATGTGTGCGTTATCGTGCCATTTAGTTTGTCGTAATATCATTGCTTTTTAGTTATAATATAATATCACTGTTTCGTTAAGTAATGCGTGGCCCAGCTAGCATATAATTAATAATAATAACAGAACAAATTACTGAAGCTAGAACTGTGATAATTGGACGCTATTCCTTTTACACTATAGGTAAAGAATAAGGAAGGATTTCTAGAAAAATTTAATCTCTAAGGTGGTGAAAAGAGGGACAAGTTTTTTTAGGAAATTCGTTATTTTTTCGTCAGTCAGTTATGCTTTTATACAAGTTATCAAAAATAACTTCTGCATAGAAAAAGTAAAGCGACGAGAAATTGCTAGTATAACACAATAAATACTGTTGTATGTTATATGCTGCTATATGTTATTTAAATCATAATAGCCTCCAAATATTTATAGCAGCCTAGAACCCTGAGACAAATGACTCCTCCCCTGGGAAATTGCGGGCATAATTATGACGTAGGTTCACGCGATGTTGGCGATTTGAAACGTCTAGAAATGCAGTTCTTTATTTTTCTCATATACCATGCTACCACAAGAATATTTTACACATTCTGGTTCTCCTTCACGGTGTTTTCCTTCACCGTCAGCTGACAATATTACAAAATTAAATCAGTAATTTTACGCAAATTTGAATAATTCTTTGATATACATCGGGGTTTATATGACAGCCATGACTTTTCTATTTTTTTACTAACTAGCGAATCCCTTTGACTTTTCATGGGTGCATTTAATATTTAAACGATTTAAACTTTTTTTTTTGGGCTTTGATATTTACAGTTCATGAAAGTCATAGTAAAAGCTACGTCTGAGTTGTCATAGAAACAATTTGTTGTGCATAATTTTAAATAAATTATAAATAATAAAATATTTGATTGCATAAAACAACGTGGCAAATAACATGTTATTAATAAAATGTAAGTAATAAAAATGATATTATAACTGTTGGCTGTTCTTATATGCTATGGCGGACTTCTTTGTAGGAGTTTGTTTGATGTACAATTCTGTGCCATATTATTTTTATACAACGCATAATACTTAAGCAGCATTATCAAGTTAAGCGCTCGAAAACTCCACCTTACGACTAGATTAGAATAAAGCTTTTTTTTTCATTATATAAGACACTACATTTATTATGCACTAGCTGACCTGTGCAACTTCGTCTGCATCAAATCGATTGTCACCGATTTCAATTGTATTTTTATACGCAAAAAAATTGAATAAACCTAAAATTGCAGCCATCCCAATTTGCCATTGTAAATCCAAACTATCAAGGGACTCCCTCAAACATATACCTAGATAGTATCTGAGAAATCTATTAAAATAAGCCTACAACCCGTTCGTAACATCACCTACCGTGTTCAGTTAAAATAAAACTAATCTACGTATATTGGCGGTAATGTAAAAAAAACTTTATACTTCTATGGACCTCCAGTTGGAACGAAGTTCCATTCCCTTTTTTGTAGGCGTTTAATATACAGGCAGTATAATTAACATTATAAAATATCAACGTAATAGACTTAAATTGTAAATTAAACGATAAAATATATTCATAAAATAAATAGTGATATTTTAAACACTGAACGACATCATAACTATTTTCAACTTGTATTAAAACTTTTTCACACTCCATTGTATTAAAGAAAAATATAAATATTAAAAAGCAAGATGCTTCTCTCAAGCTAGTCACTTGTCTGTGACTATTTGTCTAAGAGCTAGGCATCGGTTACGACAGCGAATTTTAATAAGCCAAATTTTATAAATATCTTTATGTTCTTCCTCATAGCGTACGGGCGGCTGGCTGCCGGTAAACGTTGCGTTTATTAGTGCATAGCGCATCTTTACAGGCAAAAATATTAAACTTTATAAAATTTTAGAATGTTTTGTTTTTCACTAACTTTGAAACGCTACTAAAACATGAAATTATTATTGCCAGACATTTTTGTTATTAAGAATAATATGCCCGATGCTATTTTTTATAAATTAAAAAGTATGTTCAAATCACTTTAAGATAACTGTAATTTTATTGAAGTTATACTTCTTTAGGCGCGTTAGCGAAAAATGATGAGAGTAAATTTTCACGATGCGCACGCACACCGTCACGAAAAACCGACACCCTGAAGTTATTCATCAGATCAGAAGATTTTCATCTTCTGTACGCCAAAGAAGTATAACTTCTAACGCGTGTACATAAGTACACACACACTTTTTTTTAATATTATTTTATTTCGACATAAAAAATGGTAAATTAAAAATAATATGTATAATATTTGTTTTATGCTATAGAAGGCAAATGGACAGGTGGGGGACAGGGCAGAACCTGATGTTAAGTGATCACCACCGACCATAGACACTTGCAACACAAGGGGAGTCGCAAGTACGTTGCCAGCCTGTGTTGGAGGGGGAGGAAGAGAAAAGGAAGGGAAGAGGGGAAGGGGAAGGAGGTGGGCCTCCGGTGCTCTCACTGACCGAACGAAACGCAGCAATACAAGCATTGTTACTTCACGTCGGTTTTCTGTGAGAGGGTGGTACTACCCCGGGTGAGCCGATCCATTCATCCTAAACCAGTAATAGCTTCAGGGTGGCTCTACCACCTACCAAAACCTATGTATAGAATAACTTAGCTATAGCTTAGCGCAACACTGGCTGTATGATAAAGATAGCCATAATTGTGGAAGCGCCTGTTATAAACGCATGTATTCAAAATGGCGTCAGTTTCAAGTCATATACCTACGTTTATCGTTGTTTTTCATTGTTTACGGTAAAATCTTAATACCGTAATGGTTAATAAAATGAAATATATGTTCTTTGCAATAGAAAAAATTAAAGGTTTGAAATGAATTAATTTGCTTATAAAGAATATCATCGGGCACATTAATGTCAATTACAAAATTGTCTGGCAGAAATACATTTATGTTTTTAATAGCGTTTAAAAGTTACTGAAAAAAAAAATCCTAAAATTATTTATAAATCAAAATTTCGACCTGTAAAGGTGTGATGCGCATTAAAAAACACAACGTTAACCGGCTACCAGGTATCCTGAATCCTGTTTTGGAAGGGCATAATATATCTTCATTAGACTGGGCCAAAAAAATCAACAATTTTTTTTTTAAGTATATCGAAAATATTATTTGGGATAACAAAAAAACAATGTTGTGAGAATTTGAGCCCTTAATATTTATATTAAGAGGTCTATCATCACAACTTTTGATTTTTTTTCCGGAGCGGGTTTTAGTCTCATAACTCCTATACCGTCGAGGTGAAATTGACTAAGAGACATTTCTTTAAGAGAATTTAATTGTCTACAAAAAAAGACTTGATTTAATTATTTTTTTTATTACCAAGGCAATACAACGTCCGCCCGACTCGCTAGTAGATATACAAGTGATATATCATCTCAATATGTCTGTATATGGTTCGAAGTGACTTTTAACTCTGTTGGCATGACGGGCTTTCCGGATTACTAAGACGAGCGCTTAATACACTTGGCCGCTTGGCAACAAACTCAAGGTTGCTATAGCGGCCGACCTTCGGCTTGGGCTGTTGTCTTGGATGCAACACCGCGAATCTGTCCAAGCTAAACTTGCTATGAGACACACATCTGCGTGTGAGCCACACGAATTCAAACATGTATTTCATATTTGGGGTATATGATTCTCGTATGACCTTATTTATAATATGTGTCATATTTTTATATTCTAGAACCCGTGTGTAATTTTGATTTTGATCTAGGTCATGTTCATACTAGGAAGTAATCAATAAGATATTGATTTTGTATAGAAGCACGTTATTTTTTCTGGTGAACTTGAAGTCGTAGATGACGTATAAATTGATTAGCATTTCCAATGCAACCGCAATTACGCTAATCCAAGTTTGTGAGAGTCGCCATATGCATGCCATACGCCTAACTAGTTTATGTTATCCACACTCATTAAAGAACGTTTATTTAAAATAAATGTTTTAGATAATTGGTAAATTAAACATTTAGGATTTTCTTTTCATAAATAGTTAGTTGTATATCAATGGTATATCAATCTGATGTCCCCATGCTCGAACCCTGGCATGTATCAACGAATTTCTCGGAATTCGCGTACATTTACTAATATATATTGCTACCACTATCGGTTGACGGTGAAAGAAAACATTGTGAGGAAACCTGAACCCGAGAAATATTCTTGTAGTACCACTATATTTTTTTTAAATTGTAGCACGGCAAAATGACTGCACTATACCTGATGCTAAGCACAGTACAATCCAAAAACAATGGCGACCACCGAGTGATACACTATCCATCGCCGGTCGCCGCTGTCATTCCGGCCTGCGAAAAGCTGGATATGCACAGGCTGATCCCGAAACGCGACCCGAAGAAACGAATCACTATGACGGGCTTTTTCGCCATATACATGGTGGTTGCGACCCAGTCAGGCTGTAAAACCCTACCACCCCGCTTTCGCCATTGCCTCGTTCGTTATTCAGCAGGGTGCAGGTGAGGTTGGCTTGGGTGTCTTAACTCTTATGATGTTATTTGATACCCCTTACACCCCAATATATGGGAAAATTAGAACTGTGGATTTCCCGGACTTTGAAATCACTCATACGATGTTTGCTAGCGTGCTGATTATGCGTATACCTTCCTTTGGGAAGAGGCCTATGATCCTGCAGTCAGGTCTTTTCTTACAGGCTGGTTATGATGATAGTTTTATATTTGTAGTATTTTATTTAATTTTTTACTACCCTTATCTTTGTTACTTCTCTTACTTCTCTTTGTACACCAGCTTTCTATGACTTTATAGAGGCGACCGAAATATGGTACCTTTATTACTTATTTACCCAAAAATTATTATTACTTAAGCAGTTTTACATAGGAACAAGAGCCGGAGCCGGACCCCGTAAACAGATGTTGTTCTGCCACAAATCTTTATAAGTCATGGATATAAACATGAGTTTAAAAATATCTGGGACGCCGGAGGCTGGTGAAGTGTTTTTATGTGAACGATAAAAAAAATCGTTCGGAACATTATTAAAAGAAAACTAAGATCTCGACAACCTATCACCTCGATGGATGGTGCTACCTATCGGCTCCGACTATAGCTACAAAACCAATCAGATGACTGCAAAAATATAAAAATAATATACAGTAGGAACGTAGGTTCTGTGAGTAACCTTTTTTTTGGTAAGTTACCTTTAGCTTTATATGAAAAAACACATATGTGTTTCACTAACGTATACATGTATTGTTAGCTTAGCTCGTATGGATAGTTTAGTTCGATTCGCGATTGTTTCGTTCAAGGTAACAGTCCGAGCCAAGGTTTTTTTAAATATTTTATTTTCTAATCTATACTAATATGATATTATTATAAAGAGGTAAAATTTGTGAGTTTGTGAGATTGTGGGGGGTAATATCTGGATCTATTAAACCGATTTTGAAAACTCTTTTACCAATGGAAAGTCGCATTATTTGTGAGTATCACAGGCAATATATTAACAAGAAAAATGAAAATGCTTTTTTGTGGTAGTCGGATTTGCAAAGTAAGTCGGAGAAAAAACGGTCGGATGAAAACATTTCTTATGAACGCTGCCTTGACGGTGAGAGATATATGATTGAGTTCTAGAGAAAAGTTCTATAACTTTTCAATGCAGTAGTTTAGTTAGTAGTTAGTAGTTCAATGTGTAGTTTAAAGTAAAAATGTTTACCACCCAACAAAGTGGACATGGGTCTGCTAGTATTTTATATGTTTTAAACGTTTGATAACAATTTCTGAAGGTATATGACGTTGTAGTCTAAAACTGTAAATCTAGAGCAGGATTGCTTCAAAAGTGCAGCTACTGGAATACATCAATAAGTACTTGGCGATAGATTTTCAGCTTGGGGTTGGTAGCTAGCTAGCCGAATCTTGAAGCAGTCCTACCACCATGCTGTGGTTGCATCATGCTTTTTTCCTTCAACCAAAGCTTTATCCCATTAGCAAGGACTTAAACCTATGCCGATCGACGCTGTAGTCAAACACGCTAACTATCAGTTATTGTCACTGTCATACTCATTATGGGAACTGGTGAACCAATTTTGACTTTTAACAGTTAAGTAGACAGAAGATTTTCCGGAGTATTATCTAGTTTACATATCATTATGCTTTCCGGTATTGGTTAAATAGTGATGATAAATTCACTTGAGGTAACTTAAAGTCGGTGAAATAATTAAGTGATTATTAGAAATTAACCATATCCAAATATATCCAGTGGAGCAAAATCTATTAATAAACAAGCAGAATCGACGAACGTTGTCGTGCCTTAATAATTAAAAAAAACCCCAAATTTCAACCGTAGTGTCACCTATCGATTCCAACTGTGAATCTAAACTATTCTTGATTCTACATATACTTCTTCATCTTACCCTTATCCCACATAAGTAGTGTCGGTACAACATGTTTGTCATGTTGTGGTATATGATTTGACTTAATTTTTACGATCGGCCGCCTGCCTGACGTCAACCCTCCTTGGAATTATTTTGTTGTACCACTGTATGTATGATTACGAATAGTTACAAGGTCTGATAGGCTCTTTGAACCTTAAAATTTTTCGTTCCGGTTAAAAACGAAGTTCTTCCAGATTATGGTTTGCATGCTATATTGCCATTTTTTTTCAGGATTCGTGGTTTCAGATTCTTCACGGTAATAATATAATATTAGATATAATAAATCATTATAAAAATACAAAATATGAAAACTATAACCGAAAAATAGATGCAAATAAAATGATATGTCAATGTCATTGATTCTACATATACACAAAAATTTGATCAAAATCTGTTCAGCCGTTTAGGAGGAGTCCAATCACATACACACGGACAGAAGAATTATATATATAAAGAAAATAAATACTTGTGAATAACATATACTTGCATTGTTTAAGTAAACGTATATAAAAAAAGATAAATATTATCGGATTTCACACATATTTTTCTTGACCGAATACTTTCCTAATAGGTGGTTTCTGCCTTGTGTTTTTACAGTACCTTAATAGCGCTTAAATTATTTTTTTTTGACAACCCTCTCTCATTAATACATTGAACAGTATATTATGTTCTCAAAATACGAAAGATATATATTTAAAAAATGAGTATTTATATTTTTTAAAGATATTTTTCTATCAAAGAAATAAGGCAATAAATTATGTCAATATCATAATTGGGCCTTTTTTTGCGGAAGCAAATGTTATGTAAGGTATAGCGAAGAAGGTATGTAAATAATTCCTGTTATCAATTTTATTATTTTGGAAAGAGAGTCACGTTACCGTGTAAGAAAAAGGTATACCTTTTGACAAAGGTACCCCAGGGCATCGTAAATTAGGCAATAAGATACGTTACGATGCTACGTGCAAACGCAATAGAATACACTGTTTTATTGTTCATTGTATGAGCGTCAATATATTCGGAATTTAAGAATAATGTCGGTATAAATAATGACTGTGAATCTATATTTTTTTCTTTGCTTTATTTGTGGCACCCAAACTTCTAGTAGATTATCACTGACATTGTCATATAGGTTATTATAAGTTTCATACGATAATTTCAATGAACTAACAAGATGGTGAACGTTAGAACTTTCCAGGGAGTTTTCATGGCAAGTAAGAATCCATGCTCCTTGGTATTATTTCCCATCCACTTGTGCACAATAACCAAACTATATTACGTAAAACACCATTAATTTTATGAAATATAGAGCTAAATAACAAAAGAATATGAATAAAATATAAAATCTACTACGTGATATTCCAAGATCCAGGTAAAAACTACAGTGGTCTTATATTCTATTAATTTTGAAGCTATGATGGTGTTCGGATACATCGACGAAGGATATATATTTTTTTTTATGTCATAGGAGGCAAACGAACAGCCGGTTCACCTGATGTTAAGTGATCACCGCCGTCCATAGACACTAGCAACAACAGGGGGAGTCGCAAGTTCGTTTCCAGCCTGTGTTTGGCGGGAAGGGGGAATGAAGGGAGGAGGTGGGCCTCCGGTGCTCTCACTGACCGAACGAAACGCAACAATGCGAGCACTGTTACTTCACGTCGGTGTTTCTGTGGGTCGGGTGGTAGTACCGCGGCCGAGCCGACCCGTTCATGCTGAAACCGGTAATAGCTTCAGCGTGTCTCTACCACCTACAAATATATATGTTTCAATCCTTACAATAGAGTCAGAGCTTTCGGTGAATCAAAACGTCCTGATGAAGCCATATCGTGGCGGTAAAAGCTATTACAAAGTCCGCCTGACTAGCTACAATCCTCAATTTGAAAATCTGTCGCCAAGAACCTATTGGTGTGTCCAGCTGCTGTATTTGAGAACCAGTTCCCCATCTAGGTTTATCGTGTTTACCATCTTAACATCAAATGAGGTTGTGGCCACATGTTAAACTATAAAGAAAAAGTTTATAAGGATGCTTATTTGTCACTTTTTCACGCATAAACTTATTGAACGGGGTTTTGGTGAGACTTTGCAGTAATGCAGTTTACATATAGGCTATAATTTACAAAGATATTGTTTAGATTGGTCAAAATATAACGTTAACGAAGGCTGTTCCCTTCAAAAACAGAAATGTGAAATGAGAGTTAAATATCTATACTATAATATAATAATATTATAAAGAGGTAAAGTTTGTGAGTTTGTGAATTTGTGATGTTGTGAGTTTGTGACATTGTAGGGGGTAATCTCGGGAACTACTATTCCGATTTGAAAAATTCTTCCAGTGCTATAAGGCTCATATGTCGAGGTAGGTTATAGGCCATATATCATCACGCTAAGATCAATAGGAGCGGAGCAGCAATGAAGAATATTTCAAAATCTGGGTTTTTTCCTCTTGACAACTTCCGCTGCGTGGTAGCGAACAAAGTCGCGGGCTAAGGCTACTTATGATATATGCCTTGGTTGTTAACTTCAACGACAAAAGAAGTAAGATGTAAATGGGTGCCAAGTTCAGTGATTAGCCCTGAAATTTATTTATAACAACATATGATATGTTATAAAAACTTAAAATATCATTTCCACTTGTAACTTGGGATAATATTGACACCCAAGGTCTGACTTGGCTAGTGTTTTTCTTTGTATTCACCCAACTACCTATCTGGATGCCAAATTTCAACTCTCTAGGTCATCTGAAATTGGGCTAGAATTATGGTCTATAGGTCAGTCAGTGATAAAAATGACAATTTTTGGACGTTGATATTTAAATAACCTATTTTATGTGTGTTAATAAAATTTGGAGCACATATATGTCTTAATAGATGAGCCAAATTTGACATGTTTATGTGAATTAGTTTTATAGATATGAAATGGTGAATAGTGGATCAAAATGGTTCGTGTGCACGGTAGCGTGAACTTGCCATTCTGTTAGCTTTAACTTTTGATAAATCCTGCTATCTGAGAGCTAACTTGGTTTGCGCTGTAGAACCGTGAGATTAAAAAGGCAAATAAATATAGTGTAATAATTCACAAATACATAAACACAGATGAAGGTTTTAGTTTATGATCTATACATATAATAGCGGGTCCGGGGAACGTTGTCCCGCCACGATAATAAAAAAAAAACCTAGAAAATTATGCCTAAACTGGTCAAAACCGCATGAAAATCCGTTCAGTAGTTTTTGTGCTTATCGCGAACAGACAGATAGACAGACAGACATACGTGGCAGGGGATTTTGTTTTATAATACGTAGTGATAGTGAAATAGAATTAAAGTGTGTTTGTTCGTCCAGCATAATATCCGAAAGGTCTGAAACGATTTCGCTAAGATACAAATAAATAAAGAATGTTTAAGTTATTTATGATAAACATAATTAAGCTGATCTAAGAGGCTATACAGTAATGATAACATTTTAAAGAGGTAACTTAAAATCAGTTTACTTCTTGTAGGAGTGTTATTTATAAAGTAAAAATGACATAGATATAAATAAGAAAATAGAAGATATATAATTCGTCGACTTTAATCGGTTGAGTGCCTTAAGCGCTCGCCTTAGTAGTCCGGTGAAGGTGTTAAGAACTTGCCAGGTCAGTACGAAAAAAAAAGTTCGTCGACATAGAATATGTAATTCCTATTAAGAAAACATATTTCACAAGAACAAAATCGCTGATCTCAACTAGTCAACAATTTGATTTTATTCTTCATTTAATTCTAAGGGGTAATATTTTATTATTCATTTTAAATATTTTAACTATCATATAAAGAAATGATTTGGTGACGCAATATTCAGTTAATCAAATTTAACAATGCACTATTATCTAATTAAATCTATTTATGATTTTTTATAGATATAAAAAAAAATTCTTTCTATTTATTGTTATTCTGACCTAAATCATCAAATCATTCATTTCTAGTATTATTATGTGTGAGATGTACTTATAATAATTTAAATATCGTTTTTTATTAATTAATATATCTTATAATACTGACCAGCAGTGCAGCTGTCCGTTAGTGAAGACGTCAAACCAATAACTTGCCCGCTATTGCAGTCGACTTAATAAGTAGGCGTGGCAACGTACGAACGCAAGCGGAATTGTATCGTATATTTTTTTAGAGCTTGTTTGCCAAATATTCTTACGACCTATAAATAATATTTACTATCTATCTGGAAAAATCTAAAGACATATCTGGAAAAATCTAGAATTTTCTGCAAACATCGTGTATAAAATCGTAGATTTGAGTTAAAGCTCTCTCATGACGCGTCAATTCACAGTACACACGTACCTACTGAAATGTTATCAGTTCGAGTACCGTAAATAAAGCAAAAAGTTCTAAAGTAGGATACTTCTAATCTTTCCTTTAAGTATTATTAGCATGTTATAAATTATTTTTATTATATACTGGAAATTTTGATCCTTCGTTTTTATACAATATATAGTCGAGCACAGCTTCTTTACAGTTTTATTTTAAATAGGAAAACCATATTCCATTATTCCATGGCAATTTATAATTAGATAGAGAAATATTTTCGGCTACAGAATGATATATTACAATCGCAGAATGTTTGTGTTTATTGCTTGGGTTGTCAATATTATTGAAGTGAAGGTTAAATTAAGCTTATCTCTAGCGTTATTCCCACAAGAAGACACCTAGACTATAATTATACTATACTAGACTTTACATATATTGAGTCGCCATATCTAGATTTAGTATAATAAGAAACTCGTTTAAGTTAGTTTAAGGCCGATTATAATATATTCCATTGTAACAGGAAGAACAGAAAAGTAAAAAAAAAATATGTCACAAAATATATCAAACACAAAATATATCACATATCAAAATATATACAGAATACAGTAGAGAGATCTTTGAAATATTGACAGAATTGATACATTGACGTTTATTTATATCATTATACCAGGTGAATGTTTGAAGGACGACACCCTTCAATCCCGTGGTAGTTCATGGTCACATTGAAGATATAAAATAATAATATCAAAACAAATACTAATAAACAACAATGAGAACTTTGGTTAAAGTTTGTTTTAAAACTTTTTAAAGTATGGGAACGATTACATAAAAGAATCACACCTAAATTCAATGGCCAATTTTAAAACGGCGCGTTTCAAAGTTTATTATTACGTAACTGCTTATCGTGGGAATGCCATACGGTCGAATAATGGGAAGCTGGTCGCGGTTTGAGGTACAGGACGCGGGCCGCACTGCACGGCAGTGCGTGATTCATTTATTAAGTCAGTTCGTTTTTGTGTAAATTACATGACGTTGAGTGTATATCAGTTTTGCGTTTCTTGAGATAGTTATGTCAAATGTTAAGCACTTATTTTTTTAATTGATTGAGAAGGAGAATCGACTAATGATTATCATGTAAACATATTGCTAGCGACTAACCAGTCGCGCTGCATAATTGTACTGTAAAGAGAAATTTTCGTCTCATTTTCATCGTTATTACACTCGTGCTAAGCCGGGACTGACGGCTAGTTTTAATATGAATAAAAAGGCACACCACGTTTAAAGAAACACACAGAAATATGTTTTAATGATCTTACTTTTTCTTGTTGAGAACTTATATGACTCCAAAGTTGTACATAATTTTTTACATTTCTAAATTCCATTTTGGTTTGCAGGTGTGTCAGTGACGCCTACATTCGTACCGATCGTTTCAATATTCATGTATTTCAGGAAATTAATAGTGGACTTAAAGCTCCTTTATCCTACTTCTAGAATTGTTGTAGAACTGCTGAAATGTGTTTTCAGTACAGATATTTTAAATATACTTAAAATTGTAAAAAATAAATATATTTTATTTAATGATACACAGATCAGCGATACAATGATATTCACCAAATATGTGGTGAAAGTAACTCAGATAGCTACAAATACTTTACTTTTCCTTATTCTCTCGATACTTATTTAATCACATTTATATCTTGCATACATTCGCTTTGGGTCTTCCGGAATGTTGTTCGATATGTCACTTAAAATTTCCAGTACACTATGTCGTCCTGTAAATCACGTAATGGAAGCTACGGGTTTAAACCTGCATTAGAGTAAAGGTTGGCTTATTATTTCGAATATTAACAACGTGTTTATATTAAGTGCTTATTTCATTAACTATCAGTTTCTTTAATACGCACCGTGACTTATACTGGGTTTTAGCCGAAAATCAGCGCCGAGTATTCCTTATGACACTTTAGCATAAGCTGAGCTGGATAAGGCTGTGATATGCAGGTATTTATCCATTCTTGTATACTTCGCATCGTTATGAATAAACGATTTCTGTCTTTCTTCCCTTCATTCTTACTATTGGGATATATTTGAATTGTGTAGTTAGTTTATGTAGAAAGGCCGCAGTTTAGATAACTTCACGTTATGACTCTAAGAATCGGCGTAGTAACAATAATTCGCCTCGGCAAGCCAATCAACCTGGTAAGCTGTCGACAATTGCACGAAGCCAGGACGACGTACAGTACTGGGGCTTATAGTTCCAATTCAAAGCACGAGAACCCGCTGGGTACAGCTAACTAATATACATGAGTGATATTTACATATTGTGCATTAATAAATCATATAAAAAACATGCCCATACATATAATAAAAATGTATATCTAATGTGTGTGTTTATTACATTTTTGTATAAAAATTGTTGCAGGTATCTCGGAATAAGTAATAACATACATTTCAATCAATGTTAGAAATATTTGTCTGTCGGTCTGTCTATATGTCTGTCTGTTTGTACGAACACGTATCACTGCTAAAATACTGCGTTCATACTTTATCATAAAACCTTTTCAAGAAAATCATAAAGTATATCTTCGAGTAACGTTACACAATACTTTCAGATGATTTTATTAATTGCTGTTTTTTTACATAAAGCTTGATGCGGACGAAGTCGCGGGCACAGCTAGTATTAACAAATTTGAAGTATTTTAAGTTTGAGCGAGTTAATCTCCAAAACGAATGAACTAGTTTTCACGAAAGTTTTAATAACAAATAGTAGACTTTTTAGAGTTCTAGGCCACAATCGTTACGCCTTTTCATATGTAATAAGCAGTGGTACAAAATTAAAATGATAAATATAAGACAGCCCACATTTAATTCCGGTATAATGCATAGTTCCATTGATTCGAGGAAATCATTTCTATGGGAATCGCTGACGAATTTAATTATCAAAATATAAACGTTTCTCTCATCGTTTTGACAGAAATCTATTAAGATGCTCGCAAGTATTTTTTTTTAAATTGTAGCTCGACAAAGTGACTTCACTGTGACTGATGGTAAGCACAGTACAATCCCAAAAACTACGGCGACCACCGAGAAATACGCCCTCCTCCGTCGGTCGTCGTTGTTATGCCGGCCTGCGTATTTTTTTACGTATTTTATTCTACCACACGGCGTACTATCATATGATCGCAACAGCGAGTCCCCTTATATAATTCTAGAAAGGATAAGGAACAATGGGCTCATATGTTCATTAGAATCTCTAAAAAAGTTAAATAAAGAAGTAAATACGGGAACAAAGTTGCTGGTACTAGCAGTTCTTTAATATAAAGACGTCCGTCTTTATTGGATGCTCGTTCTTATAAAATATTTACAGAGTTCACCCGTTTATTTTGTATCAATAAAATTTAAAGGCTTATAAGGTATCAATTTGTCTGTCGGATACGTGGTTCCCTTTACAAAGTTTATTAGTGAGTACGGTTGAGAAAATTATACGTTACCTAGTTAAATCTAGTAGTGGAAAACAAAAGAAATTTTTATTTCTTTGTTTTGTTTTTGTTGTTAGTAGAAATCGTTTGATGATATATTGATGGATAAATTTTGATGTGTTACTGCAAGCTTTATTAACGAATTTTATTATGAACTAGCTGTACCCGCAGATCCGCACGCGTTTTTTAAAATCGTATTAAAGAATTATAGAATTGTGAGACTATGTACAATTTCAGAAACGCTCTTTAAAGACAATTGTAAGTATGACGAGCATGCCACTAGAAGTAACATGTAACGTGTACAGTAGATATATAAATATTAACAGCGTGCCAAATGACATGTGTTATCAGCAATACATTTGGAACCTTAACCCACCATATAACTACCTCAGTGCTCACTTACACTGTATAAGGAACTAATGAAACAATAACTTAAAATATTATTATTAAGATTTACATTTACAATATATTTAATATACATTGCCAATATTATAATTAAGATTTTGTGATCATACAAAAAATAAAAGCTTGTCTGTTCCGCAAGAAAATGTATTATGGAACACTTTACGTAATACGTTTATAATCTAAGATATTTTTAGGAAGACCTCTATATCATTAATGTTATTAATAATTATAATGTTAAATTGTAAACAATAAGCTGATAATTATTTCTCTTATTAAAAATAATGAAGAGTTGAAATCTTGCTAAATTTCATGCAGACCAAGCCAGGGTTAACAGCTAGTCTAAATTAAAATAAATTAAATTACTTTTTATAAGGTCCGCTATCTGCCAGTGAAAATTTCGTGAAAACTGGTCTAACCGTTTTGGAGATAGCTTTGCGGGCGAAGCCACGGTTAACAGCTAGTATAAATTAAAATTGCTTAAATTATTTTTTATAAGATCAGCTATCTGCCAGTGAATATTGATTAACAGTGACTATTGATGTATTCTGTTTAAAACTGAAATTATTTTGATAATCAGTATCTACAATAATTATCACCTTGTCACTCTCATCCCACCTGAGTAGGGTCGATACATGTTTTCCTCTACCACTCTGCCCTGTCCAGTACAGTATTCACAGCTTTAATACATATAATTTCTCACACAATCTATCTATACCTTTTTCGTCTTTCTATAACCGGCCATCTTCATACTTAAAGCTTTTCTAGTTACATGACTTTCATCTCCCCTCATGACATGCCCATACCGCGCTAACCTATTACTCCTCAACTTCTCTGTTACTGGTGCTATTTTAAAAGTTACTATGATATAATTATACCTAATTATTATATTTCAATCCCAGTAATCGACTTTGGAGAGAAAGTATATTACAATTATTAAACAAACTTTCTAAAAGTTTTTGTCAATGTTCCGATTTTATTTTAATATTCTCAGTTGAGGTTAATGATGTTTTATATACACAGGGCATATTTAATTTTAAAATTGATAGCTTACTGTAATTGAAATGAATGGATACAAGAGTGAGAATCCGAAAAATGGTGGTAGAGCCACGCTGAAGCTATTACTGGTTTCAGCATAATTGGGCTGGCTCGTCCGGGGGAGTACCACCCTCCCACAGAAAACCAACGTGAAGTTTCAGTGCTTGCATTGTTGCTTTTCGTTCGGTCAGTGAGAGCGCCGGAAGCCCACCTCTCCTCCCCTCTCCCTCCATTTAACCCTTCCCCCCAAAGGGTGGCAACGCACTAGCAAGTCCTCTGGTGTTGTTAGTGTCTATGGACGGTGGTGATCACTTAACATCAGGTGACCCACCTGTTCGTTTGCAACCTATGACATAAAAAAAAATCCGTGAGTAAAGTTAATTTATTGATATAATTACGTTTGCTGCGATTAATTATGACATCATGAATATGTCATGATATGGATGCCATCATCACCTTAACACAAGCGAGAAATATTTTCACATTTCGTGTTATATTATTCATAACTATTATTATTTATATTATTCATGTTATATTTATATTATTCGTTTTATATATAATATCATATTTGTAAGCTCATATTTATTAAACAGGTCACAGTTGTCCTTTTTGTTTTTCCTCGGTACCATTGCTTGCTACATTAGGTGTACCACAAGGTTCCAATCTGGACCATGTTTTATGCTTAGCATTTTTTACGATCCCCTGGATTAACTAAATTACAAATGTCTGGCTTATGCAGCATATGCAGACGATATCAAGTTTTTTCAAAAGATACTTAAAATACGGTCCTGGTGATTCGAGATTGGCATGTCACTCAATATACAATAATTTCAAACCATCACATTTACTAAAAAAAATCGTTATTTTTAATAATAACATTGATAGAGATAATATTAATTGATATAGTTCGAAACCTATCTATTATAATTTACTTTAATTTAACATTTAAAATTAATAGAATGCTCGAGGCTGTTAGACGCCCATCCAAACTATTTAAATCTGTGAATTTATGGATTACTCTGTATGTTCATTTGGTCCATAGCATTTTAGAAAATTATGCATCAGTGTGGTCCCCAGTTTACAAAATTCGTATGCCATATGATTGAGCCTGTTCAGTACCACTTTCTGAGGATACTTTGCGACTCTTAGTAAAAAGATAGAGTTCTTAAATGCAAGCATACAATTCTTGAACAGCGAAGGTCTGTTGGTGACTTATGTATACGTTACAAAATCGTAAATGGTAAATCGTAACCTGCTTAGGCAAAGTGATTTTAAAATACCGACTCATTCAATACGAATGCATCAGTTATTTCATGTACCAATGGTCAATAACAATGTTTGGAAAAATAATCCGCCGTCTTAAATGTGCGTGTATTGCAATGAATTTTATCATCATTAGAACATATTTCATGTGGCCTAAATAAATTTAAGAAATTTGTAACTGAATTATAGATTTACTGGCGAGTCCGGCGAAGGCTATCCTACCCTGATTATAAAAAAACCTTGACAAATAATATACCTAAACTTTCCTCATGAATCACTTTATCTACCGGTGAAAATCGTATGTAAATCCGTTCAGTAATTTTTGACTTTATCGCGAACAGACAGACGTGGCAGAGGACTTTGTTTTGTAATATGTAGTGATATTTATACAATTGTGTGATTATATTGCATTGTATGCTTATTATTATACTCATGTTAACTGTATCGACAGTTTAGAATTTAATTTTGTTTACAGTTTGTATTTGAATTTCAGATTTGTTATGCTACAATAAATATATTATCCATCTAACTATTAATATGTAATACAGTAGAAACTCGATTATCCGGCCCTCAGTTACACGGATTCGCGATTATCCGGACTACCAACCGTGACATGTACAAATTACCAAATACATACTGTAAACAAATTATTCCCATACACGTACCAAAATATATTATTTCAGGATTAAAGCTGCAATATTTTAGTATTACATAATGTAATCTAAGAAAATTTGTATGTACATACATAAATAAGTGCATCCATCCTATGTTGGAAATGTATTTCTTTATAATTCCTTAATAAACATTGATTTTCGTTGATATGTATTCGTATTTTAATAAACGCATAAAATTATGTACCACATATGCACAAAACCAAAGGAGGTTTGTCTTTTTCTTTTTCTTGTTTTGGCTCCGCAGTAGCATTTGTCAGTGTCAATGTTTGGTTTCATTGGATGTTTCATGGACTTCAACCTATTTTACACAGGAGTTTTTGGCGGGATCTTAGTCTGTCATGTAGTGGATTTTATTTTTTATTCATAATCTTGTGTTACTTGACTCTATTATGTGTAAAATTGGTGGTGTTTTATGTAATATAGTTTGTTTATTGTGCATAAGTGAAGTGAATAGAAAATAATACCACGGACCATGAATTCTGAGATGCCACAAAAACTCCATGGAAAGTTCTAACAAGGGAGCCACCATCTTGTTAGAATATTGAATTAATTACTCGACAATGGAAATCAACAAACTCTCTGGAACATAGTACGCTACTATTAACAAATAAATTAAGATAAAAAAGATGGATAAAAGAATATATTATAGAAGATTTGGCGTTTCTGCCTTTACATTAATTTGGACATAGAAAAGATTTGACGCGTATGCCTTTACATTAATTTGGACATAGAAAAGATTTGGCGCATATGCCTTTACATTAACTTGGACATAAAACTGACTAAAGAATACATAAGAACTACCTATATTGACAACTTCAGAATTGGCAGTATGGATTAATTCCTTCGCCTGTCCTATTGGACGAATATTATTACTACTACTACTATTTTACACAATAAGGGTCGTGTGATTATTTCAATTTTCCAATAAGATGGTGGCTCTTTTGTTAGAACTTTTCAAGGAGTTTTGTGGCATCTCAGAATTCATGGTCTGCGGTATTATTTTCCATTCACTTCACTTATGCACAATAACCGAAGTATTACGTAAAAAAAACCCCAATTTTACAAATATAGAGTCAAATAACACAAGATTATGAATAAAATACAAAATCCACTACATGGCAGACCAAAAACCCGCCAAAAACTCAAGGAGGTTTATCATACATTCGATTATCTGGACTTTCGATTATCCGTATGCCTAATGACAACAATTAGTCCGGTTAATCGAGTTTCTACTGTAGTATCTTTTTTATAAAAATAAATTTAAAATAATATTTGTATAAGTTGTTGACGGTTAACAGACAGAATAATATAAACAAACACCCATTTAAATCGAGCCAAAAGCAACAAACAATTTAAATTATTTAACAACAATAATATGAAACATTTATGTATACTCAAGTGTACTTTCGTGTAAACATTGCCTATGTAATCATTTACGTAATGTAATCATGAACGCAAATATATTTGCAGACTGTACGATTGCGTATATTTTATTCCCATAGTACTCCCATTTACTATTGAATACAGAATACCATATATTAATATCGACAGATCACCAATTTGGGGGTGTAAGGGGTGTCGGATAACATCTAATACTTGAGACACCCAAGCCAACCTCACCTGCACGTGGTACACCCTGCTGAATAACGAACGAGACAATGGCGAAAGCGGGGTCGTAGGATTTTACAGCCTGAGTGGGTCGCAACCACCATGTATATGGCGAAAAAGCCCGTCATAGTGATTCGCTTCTGCGAGTCGCGTTTTAGGATCAGCCTGTGCATATCCAGCTTTTCGCAGGCCGGCATGACAGTGGCGACCGGCGATGGATAATGTGTCACTCGTGTGAACACTTAGATGTTATTCGACACCCCTTACACCCCCGTACTTGCGTGAACTTAATCGGTGTTTTTACAGAAAAGAAATTAAGACGAGTTTAATACGAGTTTTACTAAGTACTGTATACAATTTACGTCATTGAATCCACACTTAGAATACTTTATTACAAATCCGTGTTTTAGCGGTGTCTAGCTAAACATCTGGTTTAAGTTTATTGTGCAAGCAAGTCTGAATTGCATTCGTTCACTTCAACTCATAAACGTTCCATTACATGCATATATTTTGCGAACAATTTCAATTCATGAATAGTATTTTTGTTCAGATTTTCGTTAAGAAAATTTACTTATTTTAAGTTAAATTGTTTACCATTATTTTCATATTTTATTTAAAAGATAATGATGTAATTATTGAAATAAGCTATTTATAAGATTAATATATTACATCAAAGTGCGTGCGGTCAGATAACAGTATTATTTCAGACTAGCTGTACCCGCAGATCCGCACGCGTTTTTTAAAATCGTATTAAAGAATTATAGAATTGTGAGTCTATGTACAATTACAGAAACGCTCTTTAAAGACAATTGTAAGTACGACGCGCACGCCACTAAAAGTAACATGTAACGTGTACATTAGATATATAAATACAAAGAGCGTGCCAAATGAGGTTTGTCATCAGCAACACATTTGGAACCTTAACCCACCATATAACTACCTCAGTGCTCACTTACACTGTATAAGGAACTATTGAAACAATAACTAAAAATATTATTATAAAGATTTATATTTACATTACATTTAATATACATTGCCATTATTATAATTAAGATTTTGTGACTATACAAAAAATAAACGCTTGTCTGTTCCGCAACAAATTGTATTATGGAACTCTTTACGTAATACGTTTATAATCTAAGATCTTATTAGGAAGACCTCTATATCATTAATGTTATTAATAATTATAATGTCGAATTGTAAACAATAAGCCGATAATTATTTCTCTAATTAAAAATAAAGAATGAGTTGAAATCTTGCTAAATTTCATGCAGACAAAGTCGCGGGTAATGGCTAGTCTAAAATAGAATAACCACAATTACTTTTTATTAGATTCTCTATCTACCAGTGAAAGTCCTGTGAAAATCGATGTAACCGTTTTGGTGATAGCATTGTGCGCGAAATCACGGTTAACAGCTAGTATAAACTAAAATTGCTTTAATTACTGTTTACAATATCCGCTATCTGCCGCTGAAAGTCCCATAAAAACGGTCGAACCGTTTCGTAGATAGCACTGCAGGCGAAGCCGCGGTTAACGGATAGTCTAATTTAAAGTAACCTAAGTAACGCGCTATAATTTTTTCGAAGATTACCCGGAACAAACAGACAGACAGACCGACAAAAATTTTAAAAATTGCATATTTGTTATCAGAAGCGTGTATACTTTCATACCCAATCAGTCAAAAAATTTTATTTTGATATTACATACAGACACTTCATTTTTATTATATGTATAGAAGATTCATGAATTGTCAAATGTCAATAGTGTCATATTGTAGTAGTTAGGATTTCCTTGTGAGTCTCTAAAATTGTGTAATATATTTAATTCTTCCAAATCAACAAATCAATCAATTATGAAAGGCATGATTTATTACGAAACTTCTTTCGCCGATAAATAGAAATACAATTAATCGCAACAATAATATAAGAACTGTCAGCTTAGACAAGTGTCAGAGTATATTTATAATTTAAGTAATGCTCATTTTTAAACAAAGGTAAGATACTCTTTTGTAATCAAACTTTTTTAAAGCAAGTATTCAATACGTATTTAACTTTTTTGTAATAATACGGAAAATGTTTAAAAAATTTGTTGTTACAAGACAATTATTATTATTGTTAATTTTTTACCCATATTATGTAATTTAAATAGATGGGCACGATGGGATGGGTTAGGCGGGCAATAATATGAAAAAATCGGACAAGCGTGTATCTTATTTGTACTGTGGGTTCTGTCTCAACAAATAACACGTGTTATGTAACATATTTGTTACCGCTGAAGTGTAGAAATGTACTATTTTATAGTTTATTTAGGTAATGTGTAGATTGCCGAAGGTGATATAGAGTATACGTTAAATTTTATCATTTTTCCCGTGACCCGGTTGTGACGAGCCAGGTTATGTTGGACCTGTGTTAAATTAGTTGTCAAAGTCATCTCAATGTATTGACTCCATTTACTTATCTACTTTTCTCTCGTACTTACGCCACGTCGTCATTAAAATTACAATAAGCGATCTCTTAAGCGCTGGATTTTGCCAATATATTTATATAAGGCGCTTAACTTAATAGCAAAAAAGTGCATACGTCATTCACTTACTTGTCATGACTTTTTTTTTTTTTCTCGAACTGACTACGCTATTGACCCCGCAGGGTCTTTACAGCTTCACCGGATTACTAAGGCGAGCGCTTAAGGCACTCAGCCGATTTGGTTTTTAGGTAACATACACAAGGGCGCATGCGCACCTCGGCTTGGGTTGTTACCTGGAAAAAGTCGCGTCTGACCTAGCTAACTATTCTAAGCTATTCATACATATATACATTTGTGAACCATACAGTCGAAATTGCATGATTCACAGATGAATACGTGTATATCGGAATGAAACGAACTAAAACTATTCGATTCAGTTCGTTGAGGGAAAAAAAACAAAACCCTCCCACCATGTGTATGTATGTGCACGTGTGTGAGAGAGATGTTACTTGTCATGACTGTTATTCTGTATGCATCACTTATTTTTATTATTTCATTCTGATACTAAAGCACACGCTGTCAACATTACAGCCGGCTACTTATTATAGTTCTAAAGAGATTGTTCTTTAAAGGTATGTCAGAATAGTGATTGCTTAACAAAAGGGTTTTCTAGGAACTGAATCCTAATAAAGCTGTGGAGACCTGCGGCAATCCCATAATAGGTTGAACAGTGGGCGAACGCTGTGTCTGAAATCTCATACATTTATTACTTGTTTTGTCATATTGAATAATTTATATTAATTACTTCTATATAGTAACTATATTATTAGAGATTTTATGAAGGTTTTTTTTTTCGAACTGACTATGCTGTTGACCTGTCAAGGTCTTAACAGCTTCACCGGACTACTAAGGCGAGCGCTTAAGACTCAGCCTATGAAATTGCCGTTTTGTATGGAAAAAATTAAACGAGTTTTGTTCATGTATTTTTTATTTGTATTAATCGAAGTAATCACCCATGCAATCAATGCATCTTTGCCAACGCAGTGGCAGTTTATTGATGCCATTCTTAAAGAAATCAGCTGGACGGGAGGCAACAAATTCTTCAAAGGCATTTTGTACTGCCTCTCGGGTATTGAATTTTTTTCCCGCCAAGGAGCTATCCAAATTCTGGAAAAAGTAGTAGTCTGTAGGCGCAAGGTCTGGTGAGTAGGGCGGATGACGGAGAACTTCCAGCCCCAGTTCTTGCAACTTGGGGACCGTCTGCTGTGCAGTATGAGGTCGCGCGTTGTCGTGCAGGAGCAGCGGAGACGAGCGATTGACCAATGCTGGTTGGAGATGTGCCAGCTTCTCCATCATTGTGTTCAGTTCTTCACAGTACACATCTGCAGTAATGCTCACCCCGTTTGGTAAGAAGCTGTGATGAATCACACCGGCGCTAGACCACCAAACAGTGACCATCACTTTTCTAGGGGTAAGTTTTCGTTTAGGGCATTGTTTAGGTGCTGAACCAGGATCCAACCAACTTGCTGAGCGCTTGCGGTTATCAAACAGAATTCATTTTTCATCGCAGGTAACAATGCGGTTCAAAATTCCTTAATTTGTGTGTCTGTTGAGCAGTGCAGCGCTAAGTACGCGTCGAGACGTACCTAGCGCTGGTGATCATTGAGTTCGTGGGGCACCCATTAGTCAAGCTTTTTTACCTTGCCAATTTGACGCAAATGGACCAATATTGTTTTGAGGCTAACGTCGAAAGCTGCTGCTAATTCAGCCGTAGATTGTGTATCATCAACTTCCACAATCGCCTTTAATTCGTCATTGTCGACCAAAGTCTTCGGACGACCGCGAGGCTCATTTTTCAGGTCGAATTTCCCAGAACGGAAGTGAGCAAGCCAATAACAGGTGGTGCGTTGGTTTGTAGTGTTAGCTCCGTAAACGTTGTCGATGTTGCGTGCCGCTTGTGCCGCGTTGCTGCCACGACGGTACTCATATTCCATAATTACTCGAATTTTTAACGTATCCATGATGACAAAATAAATTGAAATGCGATGAAAATGTAATACTAATCAATAAACAAATGACTACTTTTGGAAAAAAAATTCCATGTTTTTAAAATAAAATTAATTTGAAATTAGAATTCTTAGCCAACCAAAAATTATTTTGATTTCAAATGGCCAGTACTGCAGAACGGCAATTTCATAGGTAAAGACCTATTAAGATTTTGTATCACTGTATCGCGTGAGCAGCGCACTCAAACGCTCCACGCCGAGGTAACGGACCTAGACTTGAGCCGCTGCCGAAGGGGCCCTAATCTGGTATCTTACGAAGGAATAAACTATTAAACATGTAGGTTACTGCTATCTATTTTCCACACTTTGATAAATCTTGTTAAGGTATAACAGGCATTAATTATTACTTGAATATATTATTTTAATTATGTTCACAAATTACCTAATTACAAGGTTTAGTAGTAGTTTCGGCAGATACCTTTAGATCTTATAATTTATGTCGTAAAAAGAAATTCTAATTAGCCGTATCGGAAGGTAATTACAGGGCTTGAAGAAACATGTAGTTAATTATGTTATTCTTGTGTGCTTTAAAATTATGTAATTATGAATTTTTGTTTGAATTTACTATTCGGTTTATAATTTGTTTGCTTCGTAAATAACTAATGTATAAATACGTCATTTACTGATTTTATTTGTGAAATATGATATATTCTAATACAAGCAATGTTAAGAGGAACGTATGGTGACTTAACATTTTTGGTCTTTTCATTGTATTCGGTAACAGTAATTGTTAAGGTTGCATTCGCAAACTTTGGCGTAGGTTTGTATTGCGGACATTTTTTTTCTTGAACTGACTACGTTATTGACCTTGCAAGGTCATAACAGCTTCACCGGACTACCCCCTATTGCGGACAGCAAACCATTTAGTGTAGTTTAATAGTTGTAAGAAATGTCCGAAATTATAATATGCTAACGAAATTCTTTCTATGAAAGAATGTTGACGTTGTCTTGAGAGGGCAAAAACATTTTATATATCATAGGACTTCAAAAATTGTTGTTGTTGCTGGTGGTGAAGAACATTTTGGATATAATAATGATATGGTTTTTTAATTTACAAGGTTAAATTTGGGCTGTAACAAATATAATCCACACATATGCATTGGAATGCTCCAGCACCTGTTGAGATCAACCGACAAGGGCTCAAGTTGCCACACAACTCAAAGTACACAGCGATGATAATAGATACATTTACGCGCGTAACGGTTTTACATACACAATGTTGGCGCTCCAATACTTGACAACTGCTATCATGCGTGTTTTGCTACTGCATCAAGTATCGAACATTTATGATAATGAAACAGTTTGAATTATATATAATTTTATATTTATTTCAAATTTTTGTAGTTTTAAGAAACACTGAGATACAGCAACATTTATTTATTATTTTTATATAATTTAATGTACCGCGTCCATTCTGTCGCATTGGTCTTTCACGAACTTTGCATATTTTTTTGCAGCAAATGAATATATATATATCATTCACAATAGACTTGACCGAAGGCCGACAATGAACTTTTGCCATAACAAGCCGATCCGATTACTCACTCGTGAAAGTAGTCTTAGCGTACACTTGATTTTGTTTCAATTCAAGCTATGAGAAGGCATTTATGGATATTAAAACACCAGTGCTTGTTTGAAAACTATCCCAATTATCGACAAGTACTTACAAGAAACTTGATCGTGTTTGTCTGTTTTTTTATTATTTGAGTAATTTCTTCCAATCGTTCGTTACTATTATCAATTTACTATTACCAACCTTTCCTTACAGCCTTACTCTTTCGTTAATATATTTAATCGATTTACATAGTAGAAGTATTTTCCAAAGATCACTCAGATAATGATACACCAGAAAGTAAAACCGTTTTGATATGGTGCTGGAACTTACTTCTAAATGCGTTTTCGGCACTCATCGTAAAAGCCAACACTATTTCTTAACGTATATTACATAATCGAAGATAAATTTGAAGGTTGTCTTATTTGTACCTTTAACAGTGCCTTTGTCTTTGTTAATATGCTATTCATATTTACAGTATATTAAAAAATATTTGAAGTGTAAATTTTAAACTTTACAGCCACTCTTTCTTATTATTCAGCAAATGCTATTAAATTATACAATATTTTTCATACTTCATTTTATGGTGTTTATGAAATTAGGTCTAATATTTTTCCTTTCATCTAACTTTAACCGCGCGAAAGTAACATACGTTTTGATGGTCATATGTATTATTCGCCCCTGTAATTGAAAGTCTTTCTAAAATTATACCACTGTTCATGTAAAGCCTTGGAATAGAAAATGTAAAGCGTTTTTTACAGTTTAAAAGATTTATAACTCTTTTAAAACGATCATTGAAGAATAGTTTTGCGCGTACCATTACAAAGTAAAAAATAAAGTAGTTACAGAAGAGTTAAAGGTTTGAATGGTAGAATAAAAATATTTTACCTTAAATTAGAATCATGAACATAAAAAACCCTAACGGACATCGCTTTCCCAACATTAATTAAAGCAATTTATTTACCGCAGCGGTGTAATTTTCAAAGATTCAAAGAATAAATGGGCTCGACCAGTGTTTTATAAGGGCACTTAAACTCAAACCCTTTGTCTTAAATTTCATATTTTGCTCATCAAATATTTTTTTTTATATTCCTGCACGACAATCCTACGGCATTGTATTTCATAGTAAGTAGAGTCCAATCAAAAATAACTATTCCTTTTTTATGTCAGGCTAGAAGCGGTTGTTCATTTTATATTGAATATTATAGTGGACGCTACTTTGCACTTCCGCCTGAAATTGATTGACCACTAATACGTCTAACTGCAACCAAAAGCGAAGCAATTAATCAATTATAGATACATATATTGATTAATTGACAGACGGAAGTGTAAAGTAGCGTCCACTATAATATTTAATGATGGATTTCCTCAAAGTAACGCATTCTTCAATCAAAAATTTTATATCGATATAATCATTCTATCAATATTTTTGAAGATCACCCTACTATCTTCTGTGTCACTCAGTCACTTTTCTATCTTGTATTTCCTAGTACATTCTTTAATAAAACCGCGTCTTAACAATTTGCAAACATACAGAAAACGAATTAGCTAAATAGATGTCGTTATGAATATGTGTCGCCCTGTATTTATTGGAATACATGTACATCCGGCAATTGATTTTTAATTATATAGATTACTAGCTTCTGCCCGCGACTTCGTCCGCGTGGAATAGCTACAAGGCTAACGCTAAAACGCAGCAGAAGCTCTCAATGGAAAAAAAATATATTTTGAAACACCCTTCATAGATGCTCCGCCCTTATTGGTTTTACCGTAATGATATATAACCTATAGTCTCCCTTCATAAATAAGGTATTTAACACTGAAAGAATTTTTCAAATCGGAACAGTAGTTCCTGAGATTAGCACGTTCAGCCAAACAAACAAACCCTCAAGGTTTATAATATTAATATAGGTTATAATTTACTATTATATTTACATCTCATGTTCATGAAGCAACTTCGACGTACTTTTGATATATTATGAATTGTGAGTCCAACGATAATCAATTAGACCTACGTGAATCCTGTTCTCATTATATACACTATATGCATGCACTTTTAGAAAAAACATTGGCTATGTTAAAGCACACGAGCGTCACAGTTGAAGAAGGTTCTGTGGCTGAAAACGGCCAAGTGCAACAACAAACGCGACAAGAAAGTCAGGTACAGATATTATACCAACTCGCTTAATTCCGCGATATACACTAACTGAACGCGTCAAAACTGAGCATGCCACTATGACGGACAATATATCTGGTGTAGGGTTTTCGCAGTTCAGTCGGACACAATTTACATTGGAGTGTTTGGTTTAAATGTTGTTTACAAAGATACAATATGGGAAATAGCAGAGCAATCGACTCTCATATTTATTAGTATTGTTAGACCACAGATTGAAAATACGTTAATTTCACAATAAGTTTATACAATAGGTTATTTGACTAAGCTTACTAGAACATTTAGATGGTAAATCTACATACCTACCTTTTTTTTTTAACGTGGGGAAATCCCTTATGGATACGCCACCCTCCCGTGGTTGGTGGGTGGGTTATGTCCGAGTCGCACGGACTAAAACCCCACGGTGTACCGACAGACCGTTTTGTGGGGGCGGCAAGGGATCGTTCAAGCTAATCAACCTTGTAGAGCCGCCCCCACGGTCCGCCCGGCGGAAGGTGACCGCCGGGTTCCTACCTATAGAGGGACAGACTGGGTACACACCGGCTGACCCCCCTCGTCCGCCGGACCTGTGCAATGAGGAGATGGGCCCCCCGGCCCATCCCCTCAGGTCCGGCTACGGTGGCAGGAGGAGTTGGGCGAAGCGCCTTTTCCTCCTGCCTGTCCTCCTTTGGCGGAGACTGCCACTTTCAGGGTCTGCCTCGCGGGCCCTCTCCGCCTCCTCCTTCTGCGAGACGACCTCCTCGGTCTACATACCTACCTACCTTATGGTATACCTACTGGTGGTACAAATACTGTAATATATTTTGTAGTTCGAATTGTAAAATTGAAATTATATTTTAAATAACGGGCCCGGCAGACGATGTCCTGACTATAAAAAAATAGTTGACAAATTATATTAAAACCTTCCCCTTGAATCACTTTATCCACTGTTGAAAACCGCATGTAAATCCATTCAGTAGTTTTCGAGATTATCGCGAACAGACAGACAGACACGGCAGGGAACTTTATTTTATACTATGTAATGATTATTTAGTGTAGTTACTTCGGTAATATGATATAGATTCCTACGAAATGTCCACATGGAAGAAACGTCCTATAATTGGCCCTTGGAGACTCTTCCGACCGCTTGCTCCCATTTCAGTAGTTCAGATGGACGAAGGTACCGGAAATTACTACACAGGGACTAGTTTGGTAGCCCATTTGATAAATGAATATCTATGTCGTTATATTATGGATTTACGTTAATTTGCTGAATGATTTACCGGTATGAGAAATTATTATTTAAATTATTTTGGTGGTACTGGTAGACTTCAGCGTTTGATCACACCATCACCTGATGTTAAAGAGCGATGTGGTCTTAAATGGTAAATACGATAAACCTACAGGGGACTAGTTCTTAAGTGCAGCTGCCAGAACATACTTGGCGATAGACTTCCAATTTGTGTTTTTTTTTTCCTCGAATTGTCTATGCTATTGATCTGGCAAGATCTTTAATGCTTCACCGAACTACTAAGGTGAGCGCTTAAGGCACTCAGCCGATTTGGTTTTTCGCGTCTGACCTAGCTAACTATTCTAAGATATTCATACATATATTAATTTGTGAATCATACAATTGAAATTGCATGATTCACAAATGCATACGTGTATATCGGAGTGAATTCAATTTGTGGGTGATAGCTAAACCGGAGGGCTAGACACAATACTACCATAACGTAAAAAATGTATGGTTTCTTCGCCATGATTTCATTCACTGAGAGCTCTGTCTGAATTAAAGACTCGACTAAATGATTATTACTTCTTTTCATACAGTTTTTCATTATACAACTTTAGGCATGTACAATTGTTAGCTGGTGAACGGTTTATATGAATTTTGTAGATATTTATGGACGTCCGACGTTTCATTTTTTTGTCTATAACAACAACTAGATGTATAACTTTAATTTTTAATGATATCCAAAAGGAAGACTTATTTACGATCTATACTTTTATAGGCTTACTATATTATTCAATAGAGTTATTTCAATGTACAATTTATTTATATAACGTGTACATGTAAATGCTTTAGTAATTCAAGATGTAATTAAATGTAACAACAAAATATTTTTGTTACTTTGAAAAAAAAACTAATTTTAATCGATTGCATCGGACTTCTTTATAGATATATATATATGATATATAGCCACCACAAGTAAAGTACGTCCATTGTGTTCAAAAACTAGATAACATATTGCACATTCATGGTGTTTAAATCAAAGACTAGATAACATATTGCAGAGTGTGTAGCTAAGATTTGTAATCTCGTCCTTCAATTGAAAAGTTTCAACTGCTAAATCATTGGACGACCTTAATAGTTCAACAGATATTTACATTTATTTCATTAATTTATTAATAACAATATTCAGCATTACATCACATGATCAAAGAAGGAAAACTGGGGTCGCGGAAATTTACTTTAATTTAAAATGTTCAATCTTGTGTTCAACTGCCATAAATATATTTTCCACAGTACAGGGAATTTCTGAAAATAAAATAAATAGTATTTAATATAGCAATAATTTGATATTATTAATTCACAATAATTACAAAAAAAAAACGATTCGAAATTAACAAAATTAGGTCATGCCTTACGGCTAACATACTTACATAAACGGTTATTCTTACAGAGTCTTCATATTCTCTATTATCACAATACAGTTATTGAAATTTAGTAATATAGAGTGGGCTTATAACTATATTGTTCGTGTTTTGCAACAAAGACACGGTTAAAACAATATCTATGCGTAAAACAAAAGCTAATTGTTAATCAGGTATAAGAATACTTGTTAAGGAGACAATAGTAAAGAGAAATTGTAAAGCATTCAACGGTGTACCTATATCTACCCATCTATCCTCGTATCCGGCGTCCAATCGCGCCGATCTTACGGCTTCTCTCAATGCGTGAATGATTACTGTAGCCAAGCATAGTGCCGGTTCGCCTGTAGCTGTAACGTTATGAATAACAATCTAAAAAATACTATAATTTATACTTACAATGTTTTAGCTTTTGATCTCATCTAATAGTAAATGACGTTGTGGTCTAAGATAGTAAACACGCTAAATCTAGATACAAACTGGCTCTTAAATGCAAAAGCCGGAACACACCAATAGATGCTTGGCGATAGATATACAATTTAATGGATTGTAGCTACACAAGTTGCCTTAGAAGAAGCCTTACTATCCATACTACACTACACACTACTACATCCATACTATACCATTATACTATGGTTTTATAACGGTGTTATCTTTGATGATCCTTGATATTCCTTTTTTTTACGTGGGGAAATCCCTTATGGATACACCAACCTCCCGGGGGAGAGGGTGGGTTATGTCCGTCTCGCACGGACTAAAACTCCACGGTGTACGTCTACCGCTAAGTTGGGGCGGCACGAGATCTCTATAGACTTCATCGTGCCGCCCCAGCGGTTGGCCCAGCAGCGATATTGCTGCCACCGGACCTCGTCCTGTTAGGAGACAGCCGGGTACACACCGGCCGTCTCCTCCGTCTGCCAGACCTGCGCAATAGGAAGATGGGCCCCCCGACCCATCTTCCCTAGGTCCAGCTACGGTGGGAGGAGGCGGTCAAACTGCCGCCTCCTCCTGCCCGTCCTCCGTTGGCGGAGAGGGTCACTTTGAGGATCCCGCTCACGGACCCTCTCCGCCGCCTCCTTCTGCGAGACGACTTCCTCGCAGAAGGAGGCCATTGCATTCCAGTTATCCTCACTACCGAGCATGGCCGTAACCACGCTCGGCAGTGAGAGGTCTTGCCCTACCGCCGCAGCCAGAGTGCGACGTTGCTCCTCCCACGCATCCTTGATATTCCTACTATAAAAAAGGGCAGTTCAAGCAACTTATAATATGTGGCCTCGCGAATCATTAAAGACTAAGTTTCAGGAATTTAGTATCATAACTCTGCCCTCCCAATACATTCTTGATTCTAGTGTACGCTCACAAAAAATTAGATGACCTGGATTTAGTAAAAACCAACATAATTGAAATACAAGGAACAATAACAAATTGGTCATTCAATGTATCAGGTCAAGTAAAACCAGTAACAGTTTTTTAGGTAATAATGTTAGGTTTTATAACAAAGTCCCAAAGCATATTACCGATGTATCAGATAGTGAATTCAAGCACCATGTCAAGCGGATTTTAATATATCGTATAGAGTGGATCAATTTGTGAACAATAGTGACATCTAGAAAAGACACTACTATCTGTGCATCCACCAAAAACGAATGTGACTGCGTTGTTTTTCGAACCGGTGGTAGCTTTGACGTTCATAAGCGCTCAGAGCCTAAATTGAATTAAAAAGTATTTTGATTTTGACAGACGGACGTGTTCGAACACACGCTATCGTCTGAGCCATCATCGTTCGAAGTATTGCAATTTAGTAAATTTATTATATTACTATCAATCTCTCGGGAACTGTACGCTATTCTGTTTTTTCTGTACCTCTTAAGACGCCTATGTAAAATCTCATAATCGGTTGAGAAGTAATCATGAAGGCGTAACGAATGAACAAATTGACATTCATAATATTAGGTAGGACGATCTTTACAAACGCAAGCACTTTTTAATATTTATAATACACTAGTGGGCCCAGCGAACGTTGTCCCACCCTGATAATAAAATTTAAAAAAAAACCTTGACTGATTATATCAATTATGTAATGGTGGTAGAGCCACGCTGAAACTATTATTGGTTTCAGCATGAATGGGTTGGCTCGCCCGGGGTAGTACCACCCTCTCATAGAAAACCGACGTGAAGTAACAGTGCTTGCATTGTTGCGTTTCGTTCGGTCAGTGAGAGCTCCGGAGACCCATCTCCCCTCCCCTCTCCTCTCTCCTCTCCTTTTCCCTCCCCTAACCCTTCCCTCCGAAAGATGGCAACGCACTTACGACTCCTCTGGGGTTGTTAGTGTGCATGGATGGTGGTGATCACTTAACAGCAGGTGACCCACCTGTTCGTTTGCCACCTATGACATAAAAAAAAAAAACCAAAATCTTCTAAATCACTATGTCTACTGGTGAAAGCCACATGAAAAACCTTTCAATAGTTTTGAAGTGAAACTTCTTTAGGCGCATGAGGGTAAAATTTTTACAGATGTAACGTCACGCAGGTATGCAATGGAAGTGACGTCATTTGCAGTAAACGCAACGTTTTATTCTTTTTTTCTTGTTTGTATAAATATAAACAAGACTTATAAATTAGTTCGCCAAAGAAGTTTCACTTCTGACATGTGTACTTTGTACGCACACATTTTTTTTGAGTTTATTGCGTGCGTATATACGTGGCAGAGAACTTTGTCTTGTAGTATGTAATGATTATTCGACTAAATTAAGACGTTAGATACACATTCCTTATGCTTAATTTTTATTACTACTGGTCGCCTATAGTGGTCGAAAACGACCATAATTCATTTTGACATTCAATAAGCTCAAAGAAAATAATAATAATTTCAGTGGTTTCATAAATTCACTAAAAATAAATTATTTATCAATTAATTATTCATGTATATTATGAATTTATATATTATATTTTTATGAAATTAACCCACAATTTGACCAGTTGATTTCAAAGGGAATGTAAGGCATGCAACGTCAGTCATGTTAAAAATATTAAAATGGTAATTGGAACGTAACAGTAAAATGAAGGATGTCAAAACGTCTTTTTCATTTATATGTGTGTATATGTTGTGTAAACTTCAAGCAGTAGTGTGAGTAATGTATATTTTGATTAATTTAATATTCTTTAAATGCATTTTATATAAAAAAATAGCTTTGTGCACTTCTCCTCCATATAAACTTGAACTATGCTAAATTTCAAGTTCATCCGTTCGCGCAATTCACTTAAAAAAGAGTACAAAGTTTTGGCTTCACGTATTAATATATAAGATACTAGCTGACCCGTGCAACTTCGTCTGCATCGAATCTGTTATGTAATTATTTACGACATCACATTAGTAACCTCAAAAATAACAGTATTTCTCCACTATTTAATGGATGTTATAATACATATCAACCTTCCTCTTTAATCACTCTATCTATTAAAAAAAACGGCATCAAAATCCGTTGCGTAGTTTCAAAGATTTAAGCATACATAGGGATATAGGGACAGAGAAAACGATTTTGTTTTATACTATGTAATGATACTTAATCATAGCCCAATTTTGACATTCTAATCTATTTTTTTCTTACATTTTCCTATGAAAATCTATCTAACAACGACAGTTAATCCGGCACTATATTGTCTCCCTTTTAAAAACCATAGGTTTACATAACCAATTATTTTATAATTTCAAATTAATCAAAAAGTCTTTTTCAAAATACCTTCATTCGCTAATCTTTTAGTGGAAAACTGGTTAACAATAAATGAAATGCCTTTGTGAAGGATTAGCTAGCTATGCTTTATTGTACTACAATATAGCTACGGTATTTAATGGAGCTTAGGGTAACCACAAAGTTCTCATTACAGCAGTTTGCTGTTAAGATATTTTTTTTCATAACGGTTATATTAAATTCACTATATAATGGAGAGATTAATAACGATATAATATTGTTTGAATGCTTTTTTGATGTTAGGATAGAATATATGACAAAATTAGCATTGAGAGATTTAGATGTATTCTGTACAGCATAAAAGAATGTATTGGAATATTAACAAATGGAAATTGAATTCAACAGTCAACATTGTTCGGATATTTATTAAAACAAATTAATCATACGCAGCGAAGATTTTGATAAGTATCAGTAGATGGGTAAATTCTTGTTATTTAAAACTAGCGACTAAAATTTTCGGAGATTAGTTGGAAGAAGCAGACATACAGATAAAAATGTAAAAATAGATTCTTTGTTATAAATACCGTATATACTTTCATATCTATTTCGTAAAAAGCTGTTATTTTGCATTACAACAGATATTTCAATTTTATTTGTGTACATAAAATAACAAGGGTTTGCGTAATTATAATAAATAAAATAAAAATCTCCAGAACCACGCCCCCACTTAGACGTAACAAAAATTGTTTTGCTAAATTCCATGTAGACTTGTAGACGAAGCAACGTATAAGGGCTAGTTAGATTATATTATCAATACAGCAATTACCCAGTTTTTACCATACATCATTAATTCGTGTTCAGTTGGAATATTGTAAGTAATTACTGTAACACTTAAAAATTTGATCGCAGCTAAGAATTGAATGACAATGCAATAAAGATCACAAGAGGAAAACTGAAATAAACAAAATATTTGTCGTGAAATTCACAACAGAAATATATACAGAAAATGTATATATTTTTCCTTTTAAGCACTTGTAGGAACTCCATTCTCATGTTTACTTGCTAGTAACATTTTTACTGCAACTCTCACTGCGCGTTATAAAATATATTAGAAATTGTCAAATGGAACGACTTCAGTTTTGCATTTTTATTAGCTACGAAATCTGTCTTTGGCAATTTATTTATTGAGTGTATAATTATTAAAGGTTTTCCTAAACACTTGATATATGAAAAAATGTGGAGATGTTCAGGTATAATTAAAATCATTTTCATAAAGTGGTATAATTCAACTTTTGTATCTCTCATTGCCCTGCACATGCTTCCCGGGTGGTACCAAAGAGTTACATCTTTTTGGCAGCAACACTGTTCCACATAAATTGAAACATGCAGCGATAAACACAGTAATAAAATATGGATAATCTATTAATCCATACGATTAAATAAAATAAATCGCACTATCAATAATAAATACATTTTCGAGCAATAACAATATCCGACTACATGCTAGAGTGATCAAATGCGAAATTTGGGAGCTCAAAGAACAATAATAATTGAGAAGGATTAGACTTCGTAACACACTGTATAGCACGTTATGAACCTATACAAACAGAGATTGGTCCTTGAACTAAGTTATAGATCTATTCGATATTAATTATCTTCGTTATAACATACAATAGTTCTAAGAAATAAGGAAGTTTAGATAGATAGAGGCGCTTATTAGTTTTAGTCGAAGAGGTATTATGTTCAAATAATGCTAGCTTCTAACTAATTTAAATAACGTAACGCGTGTCACCCTAGTCTTTCGAATCTTGCGCAGCTCTAGTGCACCCACTCCGCTGCGTCCCTGGTCACACGCCCGCGTCCTTCAGTCGTCCGGCGGATACCCCGTCGACCGACGTAGGTTCGAATCCTTGCGAATGAGCCGTAGCTTTCACCCAAGAAAAGCATCGTGACGCAACCATAACATAATGGACAGATTTTTTAAGCCCATCTGGCTACCACCCTGGAGTTGAAAATTACCGTAATATATACATTTATAAGTGAATAGTTCTATAACCTTGTTGTGATTTAAAACTCGATGAAACGTAAACGCGACACTAAAAAGAGACAAACATTGGTTTTAACGTCCGAGAGAATGAGATAGAATACATTATACAGTGTTCCTTATATTTGCAATTTCAAATACTCCTATTCCTATTCATATGTATGTAAAGGTTGAAGTATTCGTTAAAAAATGTTGCAGGTGTCTAGGAATCTTCTTCTATATCTATACTAATATTATAAAGAGGTAAAGTTTGTGAGTTTGTGACGTTGTAAGGGGTAATCTAAGGAACTACTAAACCGATTTTGAAAATTCTTTTACCAATATAAAGCCACGTTATTCGTGAGTGTCATAGGCTATATATCATCACGCTAAGACCAATAGGAACGGAGCAACAATGCAAAAGGTTTTAAAATCGGGGTTTTTTTCCTTCTGAGAGATTCCGCTACGTCTTAGCCCAAAATAACTATTCCACGCGTACGAAGTCGCGGGCAGAAGCTTTTAAGTAATTATATTATTCTATACTAATATTATAAAGAGGTAAAGTTTGTGAGGTTGTAGGGGGTAATATCTGGGGAGTCGGAGAAAAAAATGGTCGAACGGAAACGTTTCTTACGAACGATATATGATTGAGTTCTAGAGGAAAGTTGTAGCTTGATAATGCTTATTACCGCCCAACGAAGTGGGCACGGGTCGGCTAGTACTTAATAAGAATGTAAATTTAATGTGGCTGTACATTTTAGATTTTCGTGAAAAAAAAAATAAGTAATAATATATATATATATATCAATCATTTTTAGAAATGTCTGTCTGTGTGTATGAACACGCATCACTGCTAAAGTACTGGGTTCATAATAAAACCTCATCAAGAAAACCATCATATCATAGCGTGGATAGTATTAAAATGGCATACCTTTCGACTGCAGTACACCAAATTCATTCCTAGCATTCCTTCTGAAGTAAATTCTCATGTCCCTTGGTATGTCTTTGATACCGGGAGGCTTATACGTCCAAGTTCGGTCAGTGAGAAGTTTACCGTTCGAGTGATCGTAGACCAGTTTCTCACAGGTCCAATACCCTAATCCCATCACGAATGCACCTTCAATCTGCCAGAATAATATACGTGATAAGCATTTCAAGGGTGACGGACGATAAAAAAGTGGTTCTGAAATTCTAAACACACAATCTTTGTTCTAATATTTTTATTTGTCAAGTAAGTATTTGGCTTCTAAAAAATAGTGCTGTCTGACATATACATTTTCCGAAAGTAGTTTTTTGAATTATATAAAAAAAAACTCTTTTCAAGAATAAAATTAAATGAGAAAAAAAAATGTACAAAACCGTTTTTACTTTCATTATCACAAAATTATTGTTTACTACTAGTCCCTACTAATATTTCCGTTCAGATGTATGCTTTGATTGTATGAAGGGGGGGAGGATGGGAAGGGGAGAGGAGGAAGGGGAAAGGAGATAGGCCTCCGGTGCTCTCACTGACCGAACGAAACGCAACAATGCAAGCACTGTTACTTCACGTCGATTTTCTGTGAGAGGGTGGTACTACCCCGGGCGAGCCGACGCATTCATGCTGAAACCAGTAATAACTTCAGCGTGGCTCTACCAACTACAATAATATTCCTTGTATTCCAAAATAGACAATAAATTTTCTATATAAATGACTACGTATATTATTGCAAATTACTTAAATTCGAAGAACTACTTCCGAATAAATCCGAATTTAAAGTACGACTATTGTTTAGAGATTGGGTACTAGACAAGTGTAAACCTTATAAAAAAATTGTGGGTCCACGTTCATACCATTAGTATGTTTAGTTAGTTATACCATTAGGTTGATCATGAACATATTTCAAGAACCTACGTTTTTTTCGTTTCCCGCTTCACGTAAAATGCCCCAGGTGTTAAATACTCCAATGTACCAAAAAAAAACTTTCAGATGACATACGATGACATATTTTAATATACAAATAATTGATTGATTTTCCACTCGTTTCGAAATTATAAATTACTATCAACCGCCCGCGACTTCATCTGCATTTATCTCTTTATAAAGGAAACTTACCTGATACTTATTTTTATATTGTGATCAGTTTAAATCATGCCATTATAAATTATAGTCTATGTTTTATTATGATGTATAAACTATAAAGTTTCATTTATTGAAAAAGTAATGATTGTTCTTCACAAACATGCTCATTTAATATTACTAACTTTTATTTGCTCTTTTGTTCACGTAAATTTGACCTATCCTTCGGAAACATTACATTTTTATCTAATTGAGAGAGACCAATGTCCTTTTCTGTACACCTTATGACGTTTACGTAAAATTTCATAATGATTGGTTGAGTGTTTAAGTAGTGAAAGCGTAACAAACAAACAAACTCACACTCGCATTTATGACATCAGTGAAGATTAGTATATATCAGTATATTTACCTGTCCTACATCAATTTCTGGACTTAAACTCCTTCCAGTATCTTCCAAAATGTCGACTCTGTGTATCTCATGATTACCCGTTAGAATGTCAACTTCAACCTCTAGAGCTCCAACAGCATACACGTTATAAGGTTTAACGTCCTCATTCGTATTAGAGAACGATGCCACTGCTTGTAAAAGAATACCGTCCTGGTATGCTTGACTAATGAGTTCTTCCCAAGTAGGATTACCCATCTTTTCTTTAACGGGTTTCAACCTTTTATTCAATTCTTCGCAAGCTTTCATAGTTGCGAAAGCCACGCATTCACTTCCAATACTACCGCCAGTAACCATATTGTTTGGTGAGGTGAAACTTGTTGTAGGTTTAACACTAATTTTGGACACGGGTATTCCTAATACGTAACCACAGACTTGAGCTGCTTTAGTATTGATCCCTTGACCCATTTCAATGCCTCCGTGGATAATGACAACTGAGCCATCGCCGTGGTATATAGAGACTATCGAATTGAAGATTCCAATATAGAAGATGTTGACTGACAATGGTATCAGTTTTATTGCTTTTTTCCTCCAACGATTGCTTCTATTAAATTCGTCAACATCCTTAGCACGTTGGTCATAGTTCGAATCTTTTCTTAGTTGTTCTATCATTTGTGGCAGTGGGTTGTTTTCTTTCATCATATTCAGCAATCGAACTTGAATAGGATCTTTCTTAGTATAAAAAGCTATCATTTCCATCATATACTCTATCATCGCTACACCTTCAGTCGTACCTATAATAATTACAAATACTAGATGTTTTATATTAATGCCGTATTTATATGCATTTGTATAATCCCTAGGCTGATTTTTTAAGACACAAATCTCAATAACTTGAATCACGTTTTTGTATATCTAGTCATTTTTTTTTAATTATAATTTTACATTATATATTTTCTTACTGTGTAAGGTTTTCAAATTTTATAATTTTCGTTTGTATAGAACTTAGAAACTTACGGTGTTATTACAAAAAAGTTAAATAAGTATTGAATACTTGCTTTAAAATGGTCTCGTATTAAATGCTTAACGCGGTCGCTGAATGTTTTCCATCTTGCTCTTTTGTCTCGCTTTGGTAACGTTAGGTTAAACTTGCGAAAAAGGATAACGCGAACTTGCCTCGGTCGAGCGCGGTGCGTGTAATACGAAACGTTTTTGAAGCAAGTGTTCAATACGTATTTAACTTTTTTGTAATAACACCATTATAGTTTTGGACAGTCGAGGAGTTAATTAAATTGTACGGTCGCACAAATTACTTACTGGGGGATCTGCACCATGTATTTGAAGCTGTATCCGTAAGTACACTATTAGCTTGAATATACCATCTCTTACTATCGTAACAGTTATAAAAATGATGAACAGTCATCCCGGTATAGACTTCGTTGTACGAACATCCACCATCTTGATAAAATGTATTTTTTAAGTATTGAATTTCACCTTCGCTATTTACGCCAACCTAAATCAAAAGTTGAAAAATATAAGCAGTTATTTTAGAAAAATCGGGTAGATAAAAAGTCATCATCATCATTACCCTTATCCCACTTAAGTATGGTCGGAACAACATGTTTTCTTTTTCCACTCTCTCCTGTCAAATGTCATTTCAGTATTCACACCTTTTACGCACATATCATTTTTCACGCAGTTCATCCATACCTTTTTCGGTCTTCCTCTACTCGTATATCCGTCCACAAACATACTCAACACTTTTCTAGTTACATGGTTTTCATCTCTCCTCATGACATGCCCATACCATGCTAACCTATTACTCCTCAACTTATCTGTCACTGGAGCTATTTTCAAACTTCCTCTGATATACTCATTCTTAATTTTATCCATTCTAGTCGCACCACACATCCATCTTAACATTCGCATCTCTGCCACATGTAATTTTCTCTCATCCGTCTCTTTCGTAGCCCAGCACTCAGATGCATACAGCATGACTGGTCTTATCATAGCTTTATAAACCTTCCCCTTGAGTTTCAAAGGCATTCGTGGGTTACAAAAAAAAATTTTTTTTAAAAAGTAAGTAAGTAAATAGTATATAGTTCATATTTTAAAATAGCTATAATATATTTGAAGCAATTATAGCTCGCTAGTAGGAACATCGCGCTGTTTGACATAATTTTACATTGTACAATACTATATAACCAAAGTTTAAAATTTAGTAGAATTTGAGTTTTTTTTTTAAATTATAGTTAACCATTACTCTTAAGTTGATAAACTGTCGCCAAGCATTTATCAGTGTATTTAGACAGATTCACTTGGAAACCAGCAATATTTTGAGGCTTAGCTACATTATTACTTGACAACTGGCAAGATTGTGGTTGAGCGCTAATCTATAAAAGAATAGTAACAAGAAAAAATATTATGAAAAGTACCTCAAAGTCACACGTAGTAGGTATTCGTTTGCCTACTGATTGCATATTCGTTTGCAATGGCATTATAAATCTACAAGTTCTACCCAATAAATGTGTAACCAGAGCAGCACAACAAGCTACTTGTGTTGATCGGGATATTTTGCTTCCATAACCTCCGCCTAATCTTCGAACAATGACGTTTACACTGGAATAAGAAGTTACAAATTTCCTTGTTATTTACCAGTAAACGATTTGTTGATATTATAAACTTAAATTGAGATAAAACATCAACAACAATTAATAATAGCTTATTAAAATGTAACGCTCCAACTATTTTAATGGAAAATAGGGAAACATTTAAGCGATGATTTGTCATTTCTTGTGTGTTCTGATAATAAGTTGATTGCAAGTTTGAAACTTTTTATGAGCTTGAGTATTCAGTTATAGAAAGTATTATGATAAAACCATAAAGTGCCGTCAGAGTAACTTCTTATTAATACACGCCTGGCTAGCTATTACTCTGAAGTTGAAAACCTAGCGCCAAACATTTACCTGCCAGTATTTATAATTGAGAGCCTTTTACTTACGGTATAGCTTTCTTTGAACATATCATCAAATAACAACCAATGAGTAACCAATCACATTTTAAGCAAATCACTGCATATTATAAAACAAAGTCCTCTGCCACGTCTGTCTGTCTGTTCACGATAATCTCAAAAACTACTGAATGGATTTATATGCGTTTTTCACCGGTAGATAAAATAATTCATGAGGAAAGTTTAGGTATATAATTTGTCAAGGTTTTTTTATTATCATGGCGGAATAATGTCCGCCGGGCCCGTTAGTAAATAATAAAATATACACACCTATTTACAGGTACTTTTAAACATTGAGCTACCGCTATGTTAGTCAAATCCAGCCACTGTGTTGACGAATACAATTCTAAGCCATCCTCAGTTGGTTTTGCAACACAAGTTTGCGTTTCCATTGTATAATGATACTGAGAATACATTTTCATTTCTCCTTGTATGACAGTTTTAATATCATGCCCAGTATCACTGGGTTCGATTGTTGAATCGGTCCTAACTTTCTGATTTCTTCGTGAGGATCGGAGTACTTCATCTATGCTTATCAGCGGTTCGTTTTTACTTATTGTTTTATAAATAATTTTAACAAGTCTTGCAGCTTTATTAGCAATCTTTTCTCTATCGGCTACTATTATGCCAATAGGCTGACCATAATATTTTACTTCTCTATCACACAAAATTTCTTCATTATCAGATATGAAAGGTATTTTCGTAGGAGTAAAATTATTGTCTCCAGGTATATCTTTAGATGTATAAAAAGCAATGACACCAGGTAATTTCTAGAAAATATTATTTCACGGTTTAAATTTTATTTGATTATTTAAAAATATATAATAAATTTAAAAAAAAACTTAATTATAGATGTTACTTACGAATGCTTCTGTAGTATCAAATTTGTCAATAATACTTCCCGGTATAACATTAGCTATCACAAATGCTGCAAATACTTCATTATTTTCTGCTGTCAAATCATTAGCGAATACGGATTCACCACTGCATTGTACTACTGCTTCAATTTTCGGTATAGGTTGATTCAAAGGCCAAACACTTTCATCAGTTTCAAAAGACTGGGATCCGTGAGATATACTTCGTTTTATTGCTTCAGCCCCCGAACGGTATTTTGGGTTTATTTTGTTATCAGGACAAAGGCTTAGAATAGCCTAAAAATTGGAGTTAATAATTTAAATAACATAGTTTACGTTTTCCAATCGTCTCTCGTCTCACATTGAATACTCAACCTTTAAATCAGTTTTACCTTCAACGAAAGAAAGCTTTTCATTACAGTATTATTTGTAAAAAATATACACATATGCTTAAATGAAAGAATACCTTATAGTATAGAGCTAACGCTAGCATTCTTCTATAAGCTACAGATGGCTCTGGAGGTGCTTTTTCAGGTGTGATCTCTTGGTATAATGTTTTCAACGCCAGTTGTAGAGTTTCATCTATATATGGATCTTTTCCAATTAAAATAGTTTCTGTTTTTGTAGCATGATTAAATTTTCCCGATATGCTGCCATAAACTATATTCGCATTTTCGAGTAAGTTAGAATTTTTCTTAAATTTGAATAAAAACCCAGCATTTACAACAGCATGTGCATTTTGTGATCGGGGCATAATCTGAAATTATAAATTAAGCATGATTCTAGATAGTAAATATAGATTATTTGTATGTGCATAGCAATTAATAGATTAACATCCCAAAGTGATCAGACACTACTTATTTTTAAATATATAAAACCTTACTTTCTGAGTAGTGTTCCATGTACTTAGAACGCTTCCACACTCACAGAGTTGAGCCTGTAGCAAATGTATGGGTATCAGGTGAGAAAGGTGACTAAAAATAAGAGCTCCTTCATTTAAATTTAAATGGCTCATTTTTATATATGTTTTTTAGATTATCACTCTAAAGTAGTATCCAGTATCGCCAAACACTTTCTGTTCACTACAACTTCTGCCAGACGCTTTAAAGCTGACAGAACTTATATTTAAATGCTTGATTCTTGAATATGTTATTCTGATAACTATTACAATATTATATTTCACCAGCCAGACGGATTGTAATGACCAAACATGCCGCCAGCCAGACGTCAAAAATAGTGAGGCCACAGGCAAACTCTGTGAGTGCGCAAGCGTTCTAAGTACATGAAACACTACTCGGAACGTAAGGTTTCATATATTTAAAACTAAGTTGTGTCTGATCACTCTGGGAATTTAGGTTTTTTTATATTATAAGGGGCAAACGAACACGCGGGTCACCTGATGGTAAGTGATCACCGCCGTCCGTAGACATTAGCAACACCAGGGGAGTCACAAGTGCGGTGCCGGCTGGTGTTTAGGGGAGGGAGGTGAGGGGTAGAATGGTAGTAGGGTCTGGGGAAAAGAGGTCTGGAGGTGGGTCTCCGGCGCTCTCACTGACCGAACGAAACGCAACAGTGCAAGCACTGTTACTTCTCATCGGTTTTCTATGGGTCGGGTAGTACTACCCTGGGCGAGCCAACCCATTCATGCTAAAACCAATAATAGCTTCAGCGTGGCTCTACCACCTACAAAATTATTATGAATCAATTAATTTACCTTGTAAGTTTTAACAAAACAACGTCGTGACAGCGGTGGAAGCATTACGTTAACCATAATTTTACGTTTCATATTAGTCTTGAGAAATTCAGGGAGCTTCATTATTTTATTTTTATTAACACTTTCAGCTGTGAAATTAATGTTTTATAATGTAATTTATTCACTTTTAAGCGCAATCTAATAATAAATTATATTAATCAGGCCCTAACGTATTTGTTTGATGAAAGCGTTACTTTTAGAAAATGCTCAGAAAAACATTATTAAAATTAGTATTTCCATCTAAAATGTCGGGTAAAAATAGTACCCAAAGTAACATTGAATCAGGTACTTGATCTGATTGTTTCAGTTGTTTTCGTGCGTTGAAAGTGAGAACGGTTAACTCCTTAGCTCTCTTCGCCTTGAAATTTTTGACACGTTTGAATTATAAAAAATAACTGCCAACAGATCTTTATTTAACGGTTATCACACTATTTGGAACTAACGCTAACTTACACTTAACACTAAATCCTCGAAAAAACAATTACTTCACTGACATCACATAAAAACAATAAAAAATTAGTTAGAAACATATTAGTTGAATTATTATATCATAATATACCTATAGTTACCATCGCTCCGACAGTTTCGAAAAGTAAAAACACATCTGACTGAAAATCGTTATTGGAATGTTTCAAAAACAGGTTACCGCCAATGGTTCCGATCTAAAAGAATACGGAAACGTACATTAATATCAAAATAAAATTTATTTCCAATAAAATAATTATTTCAACTAAAGATGACTCTTATGTATACAATATATAGTACGATTTTTTGTATAGTATAATTTACGGACAATTTAGACATCATCTAGTACTTATTATGTTTAATGTTATTTAACTATTATTTAAATGTTATTTAACTACTACTGTTTACTTTAGTTAATTTTATTTCAGCTTAAATAATTTGAAATATTTTAAAGCCCAATTAAGCTTACATCGTATTTTATTATTTAAGAAAATTAACTATTAGTGCAAACTATTTACAACCATAGAAACTTTGCTGTTATATCTATACCTACTAATATAATAAAGAGGTAAAGTTTGTGAGTTTGTGACGTTGTAGGGGATAATATCTGGATCTACTGAACCGATTTTGAAAATTATTTTACCAATAGAAAGCTACGTTATTCGTGAGTGTCATAGGCTATATATTAACCCGAAAAATGCAAAGACTTTTTTGTGGTAGTCGGATTTGCAAAGTAAGTCGGACAAAACGGTCGAACGGAAACGTTTCTTACGAACGCTGCTTTAACGATCTTAGATATATGATCAAGTTCTAGAGAAAAGTTGTAGAGCTTGATAATACAAAAGATTACAAAAGAGTCAGTGACAGCATATATCTAACTTCAAGGTTTTTTTTATTATCAGGGAGGGACAACGTCCGCCGTGCCCGCTACTCATTTAAATAACTGACATAATTATATCTATTAGAAAAAAGTTACGGGTAATTTGGGTGATATGCGAGAAGCAAAAGGATATAATCATTGAGGGCTTTTAAAAAGTGACCAATGACCATATATTATTTCTAAAATAACTTCCTAGTAATAAAATAGTTATTGAAAGTAAGCACAAAACTTTGATATTTGGTTTTCCAACAATAGTTATAACGTTATCTCTTACAGACTTGTTTACATAGTATGAGTCAATTAATTTCGATTATCGTATTTCCGTTTAAAAATATAAATTAAGTAAACAATATAATACTCCACATACATTTCTGACAGGAATATGCGCAACCAAATCCATATGATCGTAAAACTGTTTCAGATATGAGAATTCCTCTTTTTCTTTTGACAGCTTTAAAAATAGTTCCATCATTTCAGATAGTGGCGTACCAGCGCCAAGAACTAGATTCTCATCAATCGAATAACCTTTCAGTTCAGTCACGTTAAAAATGTCTATAACGTGCGGCGGGTAATCGTGAACATGAAATACACCTGTAATAAGATATATTTAATATTTTATAAAAGTATTACAATTTATCACTTACATAAATCGCGACCATGGTTACAGTAAATTGGAATTAACATTACTGTTAAGTTATCAAACCTGTACACTTGCATTTTAAAGCCTCGTTGAATCTCATGACTATCTTGTACACTATTAGTACCTAAATATTTGTGTTCTCGATAATAATTTAAGAAGTCAATTTTGTTTATCTTTTCAAGTAGCAAAAAGTCTGCAGTCTATTTGGCGTTAAATAGTCCCTGCAGAGTATGGCTATAACTGACCTACAATGAACTACAATCCTGATGCTAGTTATAATAATAGTTTGCTTTATGTGTTAGTATAGTTAGTATATATCGAACCGAAGTATAATAGGACAAGCACTACTGTTTTGCGGAGGTATGGTGGTGGCACTTCCGCAGTTGAACTGCGCACAAGTTCTTCCCTTATGCTGCTTAAAAAATCTAGGACTTTTACTATGACTGTGTTTATTATATCACAGCTGAGACTAATTACATATTTACCATAAATACCAAGTTTTTTTATCTTGCTTTGTGCTTAACAAATTACTCCCATAGATACAAGTCTAATAAAAATTAGGTCCGTAGAGTTGGTTACTCTAGACACTCTACAGAATAAGCTTCTTGTAGGTTTGAATAGTTGCGAAAGCTTTCATCATCAGCCTGTAAGAAACCTTCTGAAGGGTTTTAGCCTCTTTCTGAAGGAAGGTATGGGCAAAATCACCACGCTAGCCCACGACGTATAGGCGATTTGAAACTCTGAGAAATTCTCAGTCAGGTTCTGGCTTTACTTACAACGTTTTCCGTCACCGTCAGCCGATAGTGTTGTTAACAATTTAAATTAAAAATATATGCGAATTCGGAAAAATTCGTTGGTATATGCAAGGCCTCGAACCTGAGGACATCGAAATTATATGCCACCGGTCAAACCACTAGACCACAACGACTTTGAATTGACTTTCGGTGAAGGAAAATATCTTTATAAAATGATCTTAGGGCTTTTTGTAAAGCCGTCTTGCAAGCTACTAGTCTCGTGTATAAAATTTATCACTGCGTACCTACAAATATGATTCGTCAATTGTACTTCAAAGTCAGCCCTCTTCTAGGTTTTACCTATTTAATGTCTTAAACCACATCGTTATTTAACGAGACGGTCCCATCGTCTATACGTGCGAGTTCGACCGAGAAGCTCTACTAGCGCCACCTCGTCGACTCCGGCAACGACGAGTCAATGAAACAAAGGCCTTTTTCAGGACCAACCACAGACACCCACGTCTTCACGACGCACGACCACGAGCCTGCCCAAGGAACCTGCCACCTCACGAACGATGACTACTGCTTCTCTCACTGAACTCCGTACCTTCGTGCCTGCACCTCGCCCACAGCCCGCGGATGCGCGACAGGCCGTCAACTCAGACGGAAGTGTACGAGAGTGATATTCTCACTCTCGCCCAGCACGAGAAGAGCTTGTAAGCGTTATTTAACATCAGATTAAATTGTGGTTAAACCTACATACAGTATAGAACAAAAAACTCTCTTACCTTGTCCAGTATTTCCAGCTATAAGTTTATATTCACCATTTCCCATAGCTTTAAAAACGTCATCTAATGTATAAGTTTTATACCATTTATGACTCCCTGAATCAACTACAATCATTTTATTGTACAATACAATAGTAAAATTTTCTTCGAGGTTTTCCTCATCTTTAACTTTGTGGCATAACTTTTTTCCGTTGCAATTTTTTTTACATGGGCCACAGGTTTTGAACGTGGATAAATCTTCTAAGTCGCATAGTCTTTGCATTAGTTTGTCATCTGCATCTTTTGCAAATGTTTTGAACGCATCAGCGATTGACCTGTACCCAGTGCATCGGCATATATTGCTTGCAAACGAATTTTCAATTTCCTTTACTGAGAGACTTTTGTTCTTGGATTCGTATAGGCTATAACAATAAATAAATTACAGTTTGTAAATGTTAATTGTTGAATATATTATCCCTCTTATTATTCTTGGTATTATGTTATCAAATCTCAAAGTAATTAAACATTTAACAGTAAACAAATCAACTGTTTACATTTTACGAAGTTTGTGGTAAATATTATTGTTGGATTCCGACAGTAGGATGCTGTGGGTTACGAAATAACTTTTACTTTAAATTATTATGTATCTTTGAACTCATTATTGTAAATGGGTGTAGTTTCGTTTATCTCCAATTAACGTTTCTTTGTTCCTATATACTCCCTCTTCTTGGGACTCCTCTGGTGATGCTAGTGTCTATGGACGGCGGTAATCATTTAACATCAGATGACCCGCCTGTTCGTTTGCCTTCTATGACTAAAAAAAATGCACTAATAATAATATATTACCTGTACATGTTCATGACCCATCCAGGAGTGCAATATCCGCACTGGGTGCCATTAAATTTAGCCAATCTGGTTTGTATCTCATGGTACCCCTTTATTCTGTTTCCAATACCTTCGACTGTGGTTACCTCCCATTCGTGGCAGGATAAAACGGATACTAAACACTGCAAACAGGAAATCATGAGAGTGATACAGATTATTCAATATTTAAGCATTAGGTCAGTGAATCAAAACAGAGGTTTTGCAGTCAGAGTTTTGTTTTATTTAACTAATAATTTTACTCCTCATTATATTAGTATAGAAGCTAAAAACTTGATAATTTATGTTGTAAATAATCTACGAGTTTAAAACCAAATCATAATAATTACAAATTTGTCATTGTTGAAATTATTTTTTTAATATTGTAATAAAATTTCAATATTAATAATGTCTTTGATTGTGTCCGTTTACCAAGTTGGCTTTTTTGAATTGGGTTTCGTTGAAGTCGTTAGTGTATAGCTTAAAAACATTTAAGAAAAGAAAATTCATGTCGTTCATCCCGATCTAAATGACGATACTTATTCCAATCATTTAACATGGGGCTTTTTCACTTTATCACAATTTTTTCTAAAGAATAAAATTATTTTTGAACCTATCAATATATGAAAATTTAATGTGTGACGCACATATAAAGATTTCTCCATCCCAAGGGATCATAGTAGATGGAGAATTAATAATATTTGGTTGGTAAGTTATTCAATAAAACAAGCAAGATAAAAATTAATTACCATACAGTGAAAAATCCCATCTTAAGTGAATGGGAAACGTATCATTATTTAGGCACGGTTTAACGATATTGGATTTTTGTTACGATGCTTTTATGCGATAAACTAACGATTTAAACAATAGCTAAGTAAAAAAATTAACTTGGTAAATACCGGACACCCTAATGATCAGTCGCATTGTAAGCCTTTTTTCATCCTATTACGCTCTTAGCATTTTCATGTCCATTACCTGTATAAAATGCTAAAGTGAATATAAAAATTAAGTGATTAAAAAGTTTGATTTAATGAACCTTAAAACAAATAAAATCCTAGCGAAATTAAACGAAATAGTTGAGGAACAGTCTACAGGAAATTGTGTTCTGGTCTTCTTATGAGGTCCGGTCCTTTAATCGTAACATGAACACTTACGAAGGTTGACATTCGAATGACTCCTATTAATCGTCCAATCTCCGTGGTATCCGTTATTTTTTGGATTATGCCTACAGTCCTTGGCAATCTTTTTAGGCCGCTCTAAACATAACTGTAACTTCAGACTTGCGCATAATATATATAATAGCTTAATACAAAGTTAAAATATTATCATAGGGACCTAAAATTGGCGGTATTTGTGTATTAAATGCACCGCGCTCGCCGACCGCTGCCGAGGCCGGCTCGCGGTATTTTTTTTTGCAAGTCTAACCTAAACTAACCAAACCGTGACGAAAATGTTTAGTTTTAACCTAAAAATCATCAAGTTGGTAATATACAAATTACCAATGATTGTTCGGAAATGACACATAACCTCAAATCTTTGATCATAAATATCACTTACCACGGGGAGGAGAAATCACCCTTTCCCCCGCTACTCCCATCCCCTTCAATCTATACATCAAAATGTGATTTTCAAATCCAGCCCTTTAAAACACTTTTAGTTTCTCAAAGATTTTATTTAAAAACAAAGTATTCAATAAGATTTAGATGGAAATGAGTTCATATAGAGTTTAATATAGAATTTCCTTTTTTCCTCGACTGCTTGTTCTTTTATTTTGGTTTGGTTAGGTTAGACTAGCGAAAAAATAACGCGAGCCGTCCGCAGTGCATTTAATACACAAGTACCACATTGGAATTTATTTATAGTATGTTTAACTTGTTTGCATATTATACATATATATATATACCAAAACTTGTGGTACGTGCATCTATTTTCAGAACGGTAAAAAAAATTGACGAGCTAACAATAGGAAAAAGCAAAAGCTACGGTTAACTTTAACATTTAATTCTCACATTCAATGTATTTAGGATAATTAAAGTACTTAGACCGACTGTGACCTTCAATTATTACATTCGTAGAATCAAAGCCATTCATTACCAAATCTAATAATTGAATCCATTTGAAACTAACCTTGTAGAATTAACGCTTTTGTATTTTTACAGTACAGCAAAACAACCTCACCAACCGTCAATCACATTGCTGCTATGATGTAACTCTGACATTTAATCAGTTTGTAGTGTGTGATAAAAATAAATATTATTTGTAATGTTTCTTACAAACTTTAAAGCAGTTTGCGAAGCAATTAACTTATGAAGGTTGTACAAGAAATAGATAATTGACGTTGAAGTTCCTAATCCTATTCAAAAAGTTAGCTCTGTCACGCAAAAACTATTGAACAAATTTTGACGTAACTTTATAGTAATACTAGCGGGCCCGGTCGACGTTGTATTGGTTTGATAATAAAAAAATCCTAAAATTCAACCGCAGCGCCACATACTGGGCCTAATTGTAAATCTAAACCATTATTGAATCCACCTGCACACTCATAAAGTAATAAATCCGTTTAGGAGGAGTTCAGTCAAATACACACGGACAGAAGAATTATAAAATTAAGAATATAGGTACATAAAGATAACCTTCACATCAAAGTAATACATAATATCTTATATATATTATATATCTTATTATCACACGATAAGGGTCAAGTAAATTGGAAAAAGTCCTATCATCAAGCTATCTGGTATCTTGATAGTGTCTATGTACGTATGTCTAACTTGGTAGTCCCCGGTGATACTAATCAAGCTTAAAAAATATATTTTACAAAACCATATGTAGCTGTTAAGTAAAGCTACGCGCGAAAAGAAACGCAATCGCATGCATTTCATAAATGGTTCTATTTCATTGAATGATCATCTCATCGGTCATTTAGGTACCTTCTAATACCGCTCAATCCCTGCCCATTCCTTTAATATCTACTCTTGAATCGCGCGTACCTTGACGGTTGCTGCTTCCGACAGAAATTCGAATAGAATTCGAGAAACTGTCAACCTTAGGTGCTTTTCTAGTATTCAAAATTCACCCATATGAATCTGATGTGTAACAGTGGTTTATTATTCTCGACTACTACAACTACTGTACATAGTGATGTTATTAGTGTTTGATTGTTTTTTTCTGTACCAAAATTTAATATACAATATATTTTAGACCTAATTCTTAAATGTAAATATATTGAGATTGTTCTTAACGGGCACTTGTTTTTATATATAGCACTAGCTGACCCCGCGAACTCGGTTTCGCCTCAAAGGCAATAAATAATCAAATTTTGTAATTTATTAAGTTAAATTGTTTATTAGAATTTATTATTTACTAGTGATTTGCTATTTAATTTATCAAATACAAATAAAAAAATTAAGTACATTAATCGTTCATTATTGTTCCTGTATTTTGGTGCATAGGCTGCACTCTTCAGTTAAGTACCTTGTGATACACGACATTTTTTTGTTTACTATCAGGCGCAAAAACAAACAACGCAGATGGTCTTCCGACCCGTGAATATGCCACATATAATTGACCATGGGAAAAAAATGGATATTCTAGATTCAAACCACAAACTTTCAAGGATTGACCTTGTGATTTGTTGATGGTCATGGCGAATGCAGGACGGATCGGAAATTGAAGCCTTTTAAATTCAAACGGCATATCGCTTGGGATCATCGGGTTCCTCGGAATGAGAACTTCCTCACCTTCGAATTCTCCTTTGAGTATCGTCGCGTAAATTACAATTACATTGTTCATCAATTTTCTAACCGCTAAACGGGTACCGTTGCACAGTTTCGGTTGGTTTATGTTTCGAAGCATGATTACTACGGAGCCAACCTTCAGGCGCAAATTGTGCGCTGGTAAGCGTTTTTGTTATACCACGTTTTATAGTGACTGATGTTTTATGTCAAGTCACTCGGGAACGTTGTCGAACGGGATAAACAATGTGTCCTATGTCCGTCTCCTGGCTCTAAGCTACCACCTCACCAATTTTCAGCCAAATCGGTACAGCCGTTCTTGAGTTATAAATAGTGTAACTAACACGACTTCCTTTTATATATATAGATTTAATTAATAGAGTCATAATGTGTACTACCACCTAAGACACAGAATTACCTTGTTTAGGTGGCAGCGGTCATATGTAGAATGCATAATTTTTTTATGAACTCTGTGATAGTTTTGCAATATATATATTGAATTAGAGACATTGTCTAATAATATATTTTTCTAAGTTTACGATATATCACCTGTAATAAGTTATAAGTACTTGTAATAGTATAACATATCGTTTTGTACTATTATATTATATGGTATACTTTTAAAATGTAAAAATGTAAGTTTATTAGCAATAAATATTATTATTTATCAGTCACCTTGCTCTGATCTATTTACACATGTATACAAAGCGTGTTGTGAAAGAATTCATAAGTAAATTTTATAAAAAAAACAAGCTGTGTCTGAAATCTGTTAATATGCCATTAAATCATGAGAGATTGCTTATCTTTTTATTTATTTTATCCCGCTTATATCTGGAACTACCGGTCAACTTTCAAAGATTATTTTTATTATTATTATTTATTTATTTATCAGACATCAAGGTTCCACAAAAGCAAAAACAAATTGTATAGAAATATATAACTAGGTACCAAGTTTAAAAATAAAATAAAATTCCTGCCCTAAGACTTTGTTACATCGTACCGTCTGTGCTAGTACTACAGTGTTCCCGAAACTACTTTTCGACGTTCACTTTAAATGGTAATAGCTCCGCCCTTAACGATAATATTATGTTAGATAGCTTTATAACCTTCCTTAATCAATAGATTACTGAATTTAAAAGCAACAACCTAAATTTGCATAACGAAGTATTGTTTAAAATATTCCTTAAATTACTACATCAACTAATTAACCAAATAAATATATTAATAATTAAGCAAACGATGCTATTATTTTCCTAATTAACCAAATTATTACATTAACCACATAATTTCATTCTGGTTTATTTGATGTTACACTATAAACAGCAAATGCGATAGAGCATTTGGATGCTGTTGCGATGAACTTGAGTCCGAATCCTATAATAAGCCTAAGCTTTCATAAAAGGAAAACAGCAAATACGATAGAGCATTTGGATGCTGTTGCGATGAACTTGAGTCCGAATCCTATAATAAGCCTAAGCTTTTATAGAAGGAAAACAGCAAATGCGATAGAGCATTTGGATGCTGTTGCGATGAACTTGAGTCTGAATCCTATAATAAGCCTAAGCTTTTATAGAAGGAGAACAGTAAATGCGATAGAGCATTTGGATGCTGTTGCGATGAACTTGAGACCGAATCCTATAATAAGCCTAAGCTTTTATAGAAGGAAAACAGCAAATGCGATAAAGCATTTGGATGCTGTTGCGATGAACTTGAGTCCGAATCCTATAATAAGTCTAAGTTTTCATAGAAGAAAAACAGCAAATGCCATAGAGCATTTGGATGCTGTTGCGATGAACTTGAGTCCGAATCCTATAATAAGTCTAAGCTTTTATAGAATGAAAACAGCAAATGCGATAGAGCATTTGGATGCTGTTGCGATGAACTTGAGTCCGAATCCTATAATAAGCCTAAGCTTTCGTAGATATTTCGTGATGAAATCATAAAATAGTGGTGGAATATTTTCTAATTGTTCGCGTACAGCATTAAAAATGTGTTCTAGCGACTGCGTTTGAGAACTAGTTTCTCTAGGCTTAGATTGTTACTATTTTAAGTCATTTATGTAATCGTATGGCTACGAGAGTGTATGCATCTTTTATTATCGTCGATTGATTGATTAGGTACTCACTTTTTTGGTCACTGCGAGGTTCAATTTATATGGAAAATTGCAGCGGCTAAAAATTTGTTACACTTTAGCAACACTCGGGGACTATGTGCAGGGGAATGAGAGGTACATATTATGCGGCCGCAAATAACACTAGTCCCCTATGGAAACCTTTTAGGCCATATAGTTACCTAACATTAATTGAAATTGTGGTCAAACTCAAGGTCTATATGAAAAAGATTCATAATCTTGAGAGAAACATGATTACAGATTTTACAATAGTTAATATTGTCACTTACAGAGTTAACAGCAAATGTTTTGATTTCATAGCTGGGTGGCATTGCAGCACGGACCGCGACCACGCAAGCTCCGCAGCCACCTTCATGGCACATCGCTTTGGTGCCGCGTAATTCCGCGACATTTCGTATGAATTCATTTAGGGATACATCTGGTCCATATTTCCCATCCACTAAAAGGAAAAGATAAAATTCACAATCAAACAAAATAACGGCGGCTATGAGAATATTTAGAGATTATCTACATGACGATGACAATATTATAGTACAAAATAACTGAGACTTGGTTTAAAATAAATCTTTATATTTTCTTACCTTCATAGGTTTTTTCGTTGATTTTAAAAACAATTTTGGACATATTTATTGAATTATTAGTACAGTTATTTATACAAAGATAATAACTACCGAAGTTATAATAGTTAAAGAAAATCACAAGTTCATTAATAGAACACGAAACTTTACGTAAACTAATGTTAAGTGAAAGCGAAATAATTATTATTTAATAAACTATAGCATGTCAGTCAATAAATCTGTATTAAACTAAGAAATTATTTATTATATTGACCAAAAAAATAGAATTGATATAATATGTAGTTAGTTCCTCAAGCACGACACCATGTACGACGCGTTCACGACCGATTCTGACGGCGAAGTCAAATTTGTGGAGTCATTGCCTACTTATACCTACCATTATATAAACATAATCTGTTAGATACGCATTTTGATTATCTAATTAGGGAAGTCGATAAATGACTTTACATACTACTCTTGCACCTGGATTGGATTCACAATACAACGTAAATATTAAACCAACTGCCCAGTATTTTTTCTAGTGCATACGTTTATTCCTTTACTAGATTATGTAGCTTAAACGCTTTTACATCTATTTTAATATTATAAAGCTGAAGCGTTTGTTTGCTTCAACGCGCTAGACTCAGGAACTGCTGATCCGATTTCAAAAATTCTTTCAGTATTATTAGATAACTCATTTACCGATGATAGCTATATACAGGCCTAAGGTCAATAGGAGTGGCGAGCCAATGAAGAATGTTTCAAAATCGGGGTTAACATAGGTATCATTTAAAAATATTTTAGGGATGTAAGGGGTGTAACATCATAAGAATTGAAAAAACCCAAGCCAACCTCACCTGCACGTGTGCGCCGTTTTTTTTTATTTTTTTTTTACGTGGGGAAATCCCTTATGAATACACCACTGCTATCCGGTGCAGGTACCAACCGAAGCAACCGTGCCCGGATATTTGTGGCGTTAAGGGCGTCTACCCACAACAGTGCCCCGTAGGTGGCCATGGACCGTACGACCCCCATATAGAGACGACGGCAGACGGCGCCTGGGCCTCCCGTGTTGGGGAACCCTTAAAGTGGGGCTCGAACCCCCAGCGTCCGTCCAGGATGAGGCCCAGATACTTCATCCGCGTCTCCACCATGACACGGACGCCCTCACGTGGTGCACTCCGCTGAATAAAGAACAAGGCAATGTCAAAAGCGGGGTGGTAGGATTTTACAGCCTGACTGGGTCGCAACCACCATATATATGGCGAAAAAGCCCGTCATAGTGATTCGCTTGTGCGGGTCGCGTTTTGGGATCAGCCTGTGCATATCCAGCTTTTCGCAGGCTGGGATGACAGCAGCGACCGGAGATGGATAGTTTCTCTTTCAGTGGTCGCCATTATTTATGGATTGTACTGTGCTTACCATAAGGCATAGTGCAGTCATTTAGCCGTACTAGGAAAAAAAAAAACAAAAAAAACCCATTGATTATATTCTTTGCTTATGAGCTTTCGTTGTCAAATTACACTTAATCAAAAAACGATTTAGATGTAATTCGTTAAAGGCATTAGCTACAAACTTTTTCGATTTCGGTTTTAGTTTTACTGGATCAATATATGAACGATGATGATGTCTATAATCGACTCCTCTCTCTCTCTGTGTATCCGTTAAAAACGGTAAATCTGATCGAGTTTGTTGCCGGTTCCTCTTGATGACAGGGTTGTTTTCAGAACCGGTAGTAGTTTTGACGTTCATAAGTGCCTTGTTAAGGCCTAAATTCAATAAAGAATTTTTGATTTTGTTTAGTTACATATGCATTACCCACTTTTCTTCCGGCGGCAGGTTGATTACATTCTTAGTATTTACGAGAGTCGTCATTATAATTTGTATCTCTATAGCCGTGCATAGGCTTTAACTTAGTTTAGTATATGCCTACTTACCAAACTAAGCATTTTCTTTACAACCTCTCACCAATTGTTTGTGTACCCAGTATCATCATGTATTGCGTACCTTATAACTAAGCTAAACTAATTTAACTCAGTTCAAATAAGGGGAAAAAAATAAAGCCCTTCTACCATTAGTGTACCATCTTGTGTGTGGAGATCATCTGTGTTATGTTGTTAAGATTGAGATTTATCAGTGTTACTGTATAGCGCTAGCAGCGTACTCAAGGGCTTCATGCAAAGGTAATAGACCAACGGTTGAGCCGCGCCTTGGTGATCAAACGATCAGTGCTTTAGACATCCTCTCCGACACATCTTTTTATCATACTTAAAAGTAAGGGATCAGGAATTCAACTCTTCAGCCTTCACTTGAGGCGTTTCACTTTAATAAAATATAATTAAAATCTAACGTATCTGTACGATAAAACCCCACCAAGAAAATCATAAAGCAATGAGTAACGTTTAGTCTTTGTTTCATTAAAATCGGTTCTCTCTATCAAAAGTTATTGTAATATTAATGTCGATGCGATTTATGTACGAAAGAAAAGTAGATAAGTAAATGGACTGCAACCTCATAAAAAACCAGGGTATGTTATAATATTACATTTAATTTTACGCGGACGTAGTCGTGGGCACAGCTAGTTATTTTTACGAGTAGGTATTACAGCCACGCTGAAGCTATTACTGGTTTCAGCATGAATGGGTCGGCTCGCCCGGAGTAGTACCACCCGACCCACAGAAACACCGACGTGAAATAACAATGCCTGCATTGTTGCGTTTAGTTCGGTTAGTGACAGCGCCGGAGGATAATGAAGCGATGATGCCTCACGGTCAGCGTATTGGGGCACCGTGTCGATCGAAGTAGGTTCGAATTCTTAAGAAGGATCCGGAACTTTTGGTGAAGGAAAAAATCATTAAACCATGGCAGAGTGCTAAAAGTTTTTCTAAGATCACTTGGCCTAGATTCCTCTTTTAAGATGAAAATCATAGAATACCTATGGATATATACCGACATCTGTATTTGAGAGCCAGTCCCCTATAGAACTCCGGATTAGCGTGTTTACCATCTTAGAACTATATCATCATTTAATATCAGATGAAATTGTGGTCAAAAGCTTATAACGTATTAAACAAAATTAATATTTCATCTTTCTTGCAAAGATTTCTGGTATTTTCAGAATTAGAGGTTGTACAAGTAAGTATATTCCACATCGGCCATTAATTACTACACTTTCCTTTAAAGCCTACAACGATTGGCATTTTGGTCTGTAATATAGATACACACTATTATCTAATAATTGCTTCCGAAATATTTGATATATTTAGTTTAAAACTGGTCTAAGGATGTAATTACTCTTCCAATTACTACTTAACATTTAAAACTTTGAATGCAGTCTTAATTATAGTCTAAGAGTTGTACTATTTTTGGGTTTACCTTGACCTCGACTCACTTTAACCGATACGTAACGTCACTTAGCATCACCATTATTAACCTGTAATAGACCCACTGCAAGACTATAAGCCTCTTCCCGAAAGAATGTATGGATATGGGTATTTCAATCTCCGACAAATTCATAGTTATATATTTCCCACACACGGTGGTATAACAAAACCATTTCACGTTTGATGGTGGTAGAGCCACGCTGAAACTATTACTGGTTTCAGCATGAATGGGGTCGGCTCCCCCGGGGGAGTACCACCCTCTCACAGAAAACCGACGTGAAGTAACAGTGCTTGCATTGTTGCGTTTCGTTTGGTCAGTGAGAGAGCCGGAGGCCCATCTCCCCTCCCCTTTCCTCTCTCCTCTCCCTCTACCTCCCCTAACCCTTCCCCCAAAGGGTGGCAACACACTTGCGACTCCTCTGTGTTGTTAGTGTCCATGGACGGTGGTGAACATAAAAAAAAAAAACGTGTTCATATTTCCTCAGGATGTTTTCCTTCACCGCCAGCTGATAGTGTTACCAATTTAAATTCGTAAATGTACGCGAATTCCGAAAAATGTCTTAGTTCATACCGGGGTTGGAACTCGCTGACACCAGATTGATACCCATCAGGGCTTTAATAGTTACTTACATCACACAAAACAAAAAGTATATGAAGAACAGAATGGCTGTGTACCTACGTAATAATCGGTTACCGTCACGTTATAACTAATAGAGACATTGAAGTAATCACTAAGGCATGCAATTACTACAAGCTGCAGTATCCTTCAGTAACGGGCATTAAGTATAGTTTTAAAGTATTCATTTTCATATCATTCCACGCTTGGCTCGACACAACATTTAAAGACTAAGATTAAAGATGTAATTGTTTTAATAGCTGTTCCTGTGACTTTAGTTTGTTTAAATACGTTAGAAGTATTACAATCAAGAGTACGAACAGACAGCTGCTTTAATTCACTAATATGGAAGAGAGCCATCTAGAGCTAGATATATAAAAGCATGGGGTGTAAGGGGTGTCAAATAACATCATAAGACTTGAGACACCCGAGCCAACCTCACCTGCACGTGGTGCACCCTGCTGAATAACGAACGAGGCAATGGCGAAAGCGGGGTGGTAGGGTTTTACAGCCTGACTGGGTCCCAACCACCATGCATATGGCGAAAAAGCCCGTCATAGTGATTCGCTTCTGTGGGTCGCGTTTCGGGATCAGCCTGTGCATATCCAGCTTTTCGCAAGCCGGCATGAGAGCGGCGACCGGCGATAGATAGGTTCTCTCCCGGTGGTCGCCATTGTTTTTGGATTGTATTGTGCTTACCATCAGGCATAGAGCAGTCATTTTGCCGTGCTATTATAAAAAAAAAAACATCTGACACTAGGGCTCATGGCCGAAACAACCAGCGACCGGAAATCAACTGCTTTTTTCCAACTGACTGCGCTATTGGACTAACAATGCCTTAACAGCTTCACCGGATTAGTAAGGCAAGCGCTTAGGGCATTCAGCCGATATTATTTTGTCAACTAGCTCAAGGGTGCACGGCACACCTCGGCTTGGGCTGTTGCCTAATTCATGCAATTTGCGACCTAACTAAGCTAAGCTAGATATTTATACGTATATAAGTTAGTGAGATATATGTGTACCAAGCATATATACCTCATTAATTCTTGTATGTATTTCGTATTAGATAATTTTTCTCTGAACTAATTCAGTTGGATAAGGGAAAAAATAAAACCCTTCCACTTTCATGTGTAAGCATATGTGCGTGCACGTGTATAGAGGTGACATGTGTAATGGTGTAACAGTGATAAAATATTTTGTGTCACTGTATTCGTGTGGGCAGCGTACTCAAGGGCTCCACGCCGAGGGAACGGACCTAGGCTTGAGCCGCTGCCGAGAGGGGCCTAGTTTAGTGTAATCAACAGTTGAAGCGCAATGTTTTAAATTTGCTATAAACTGTGCTAAATTAAGCAGACTTCACAAACTTTAAATTAATTTTTTTTTCGTAAGTCTGCCTTGATGATATGTTGCGTTAATATTCGTTCAAGTTAAAATTGAAATTCGTCTAATAATTTTGGGGATTTTAATTATCAAACAGACAGACAAAGTATTTAAAATTAGTTTTATTAGTTTTATTGTCACATTTCTTATAGCATACATAGTCAGTTTTTGGGCAATATTATATGTATATACAAAATTAGTTCATTAAAATACGATAAGTTATTATTATGTAAAAATATGCTACATACTTATTCTAGAATGGCGAAAGGTATCTGGGGTAGTTTGTGACTCGCAAATGCCGTTGAAACTTAAGGGGAAGGTGTATAAAACTATAAAGCCATTCGTATTATATGCATTTAAGTTCTAGGCTACGAAAGAGACGGATAAGACAAGATTACATGTGGGAGAGATGCGCATATTGTGATGGATGTGTGGTGTAACTAGAATGGATAAGATTAAAAATGATTATACCAGAGAAAATTTAAAAGAAGCACCAGTGACAGAAACGGATATAGGAATTTAAGAAGACCGAAAAAGGTATGGGTGGATTGTGTAAAAATAATATGGATATAAAAGGTGTAAAGACTGAGTTGACATTTAAAGGGGAGAGTGGAAATGGTAACCATACTGTGCTAACCCTGCTTAGGTGGGATAAGGATAAGAATAAGATGTTACAAATTTATCGTGCACATTTGTTCTAATATTTTATTCAACAAATAACAGTACCACGCCGTTTCATTCGCAATCAACTTATAAAATCGCAATTTACTACATATAAGACACGACAGTTGCGTAGAGAGACGACCATGTGACAAAGCCGTTAGATATTGTGCCTCGTTGATATATGCATTCACATTTCGGTACTTCTAGGTAATTATTAGTTCTTATGAGCTCCCCGGGACCAAATCCCACGCCGCGTCACTTGGCCCGCTTGCAATCTTACTCCATTATTTCTGAATCAAAGTTTTTAGGGTAATTGCTTTGCTCTTGACGATCGCAACGTGATGTTATTCCGTCTGTACTGCTCCTGAATAACTAGGTTATAAAACAAAAAATCAATATTTTAAATCCCACTGGTAGGACCTGAGTTTAACTACTTCGAACAAACAAACTCTTGAACTGTACATAATTGTATATATGTATAGAGTTTATCGCTTTATAGGTCAAGATATTTCGATGGGAAAATTGTGCTTTTGTGAATACAGATACGTGAATGTGTTTCTTATACAGCGTGCTAATGGAAGTGCAATATTAAATTACAGCTCATACAATGCTACTCGCTAGGAAACTTGTTAAACGGAATATATTATAACAAATGTTCTTCGCAAAAGTGCAGTGTACTAACGTAACGTTATAAGTGTCTTAGCAATTTAGTCGCATGTAATTTAGGATATATTTTTGAGCAGTTTGTTAGGTGGTAGAGCCACGTTGAAGTTATTACTGGTTTCAGCATGAATGGGATGGCTCGCCCAGGGTAGTACCACCCACAGTAAACCGACGTGAAGTAATAGCGCTTGCATTGTTGCGCTTCGTTCGATCAGTCAGAGCGCCGGACAACCCACCTCCCCGCCTGGCCCCTTCCCCACTCCCTCTTCCCCAAACACAGGCTGGCAACGCAATTGCGACTCCTCTGGTGTTGCTGGTGTCTATGGACGGTGGTGATCACTTAACAAAAGGGGACCCACCTGTTTGTTTGCCTCCAATGCTATCAAAAATTGCCAGTCCGTTGAAGTCAAAGAAGCTTTGTTAGTCTCTCAGAGAAACAATTGTTCTTGTCTGTGATATCCCTAAGGATATTGTTTTATATAATATGCTATAAAAGGCGACCTTGAGCTACATTAAATTCCCAACAATTTGTATATGTATACATATATATGTCATAATTAATCGAATAATAATTATGAATTATATAATTAATCTGGTTAAAATGGTGTCGTAAATAACCTATTACTTTTTAATAATAAATATCAGGAGGATTACTATTGACCTACGTTTGTACTAATGACATACGTTTGTACTTTTGACTACTATTGACCCGTGCTAATGACGTGCACTGACAGACCAATTCTGAAATTCTATTGGTTCGAAGTATTAACCAATCATAACATTTTGATTATTATTCGCTGTCTATTTTAAGAGGCGCTTAAGAGACGGCCGAGGAGTATTGGGGTATTTTCGCTTGAATTGATCACCCGTACACACTACTACACTGAGTATGACACATAATACACTACTACTACACATACTGTTTGGTTTTGGGCTGGACTGGACTTTATTCTATATCCTAAATAAGGGATAACATTAAAACAACCCGTCATTTAGGATACCTTATCTTCCCGATTTTTACATATTTATTGTTCTAATAAGTATGTAAATAATTTATAGAGGTATGCCTTTGTCCACGCATCAATGAAAAAGTAATATATAGATATCGATATTTTCTTTTTACTTCTTAGATACCTATTCCTTATATAAAAAAATGTTTTTAAAATTGTGGGAAACTACGATTTTTATGCCGAGTTGCTGTGTGTTTTCTTGCCGTGACGATGTGGGACAAGCGGTGTGGTGTTTATTTTTAATATTATAGATATTGTTACGGCCTATTTACATGGTCCCACCAGCCCCTTCACCCGTCCTGAAATAAAAAAAACCCTTTGTTTAGGCTAAAATGGTTAAGAAGCATTGCAATGCACAACGGTATTATCCGTCCTTCTTTTAATCCATCAAGTGTCATATTTCCTCCCCTCAACCCCTCACCGGCGCTTAAGTCAGTCCGTTAACATAATGACTACGGCGCACATCTCTGTGAGCGACTGTTAATAATAAATTACATCTTAAACGTTCCTTAATATAATTAGAGAGTATAAGTGAAAGGTGCGAACCGAAGTGTTAGTGAATCAAGTGGAGGCCTCCTACGACCATGATAACAGCCGATAGGTGAGTCCTATTTTTCCCCATATCTTTCCGACCGTTGTGCATTCTTAGCGATCACCAAAAAAAGCATCACGCCGAATTAATCAAACCATTTTGTTCACAATTACCACCAGCGTTTACACCCTTAAAAATTATATACTTGAACCTTCCTGGTGAATAACTCTATAATTAAAACTGCATGAAAAACCTTTCAGTAGTTTTTGAGTTTATCATGAACCGACAGACAGACAGACGTGGCAGAGGGCTTTGTTTTATAATATGTAATGATATTGCAAGAAAACTCTGACAGCCTTATAAACAAATATATGTATAAACAAATTGCACGTTTTTATATAATAACGGTTACTTACGACTGTTCAGATTTGTTAACATGATGTATTTTACAATTAACTGATGTCATATCCTGTAACTTTTTTATAACATTCGACTTACCTTGCTTTACATACCACTCAACACTAACAAAAAACCTATGAATAGAATTGTGTACTTGAAAAAGCACGTGCAGAAACTTGCGCTCAAGACAGTCAATAAATAAAATAGTCTTTTTTATCGAATGAGTCGTTGCCAAATTGTGGTATATGCAACAACGTACAAGATGTTTACCATATGATGATAGAATGTATACGTAACGAAGCTTATAGTTTAGCAGTTTAAAATAAAATTAATCAACGCAAGCAGATAAAATTAAAGCGTCTCCTTGTACAGCCAAATAACAGTATTTTATTAAAGGTATATAAGAGTATAGACTCCTTATAATAAAGAAAAACAATCTCTAAAATATTATCTGTCTGATTGTTCCGGTTAGTCTCCAAAATAGTTTACCTTTATTTGATAAAAAGTAGGATTCCGCGCAATTATAATAAACTAAAAAAACAATATCCAGAGCCGCATTCGCTCCACGCGCAATATTCACTGTACAAAAATCATCTTCTTCCCACCCTTATCCCATCTAAGTAAGGTTGGCACAACATTTTTTTTCCACTCTACCCTGTCAGATGTCATCTCAGTATTCACACCTCTTACACATATCATTTTTCACACAACCATCCATACCTTTGTCGGTCTTCCTTTACTGCTATATCCGTCCACTTTCATACCCAAGACTTTTCTAGTTACATGGATTTCATCTCGTCTCATAACATGCCCGTACGATGTTAACCTACTATTCCTCAACTTCTCTGTCACTGGTGCTATTTTCAAGCTTCCTCTGGCATACTCGTTCTTAATTTTATCCATTCTAGTTACACCACACACCCGTCTTAACATTTATATTTCTACCACATATATTGTTTTCTCATCCGTCGAATATCCGTGAGAATATTTCGAAAATATCATGTAGATACATGACAATGACAGTATTTTAGTACAAGAGAATTCCTTAAGATATGGAAAGCGTAACCAGAAGAACTAAATATGGCTTAAAATAAATTTTATATCTTCTGACCCTCAAACGTTTTTCATTGATTTTAAAAGATAGTAAACTTAAGAGTGGGCAGGGGACTGGCTCTCAATATTCGTTTTCAAAACACATCTATAGATGCTTAGCGACAGATTTTCAACTTAATGGTGATTGTATCGTCGTCATTATGCGATGGAACCGTTTTATATAAATCGATTGTTGACGTTCAGATCTCAGTAAATTAATAGTATCTAGACTCCAACTTTTTGGTAGTCATGCACGTGAACGTCAATAAAAAAAACAAAGTGTCATTCATTCTTCTATTTTTCATCGAACGATCGAGGCGATCATATTATAATGAGCAGCTGAAACAAATATCATCATCAAAACAAGAATAATTATCCAACATTCGTGGAAGCTCAGCGGCCAGCTGCAACAGAGAGAAGATCACGAGGTACGTGCATTGTATCTTTACTGTTGTTAGCTGGATCTGAACGAAAACTCTAAAGGTTCTCGAAGACCCTTCGGGGTCCCCCAGTGTAGCAGAAAGCCACTTCGGCGGTGCGCATACTACAGTGGTAGTCAGGTGGGTTTAGAACAAGCCCTATAAAAATGTTATGCTTTCGTCCCGAAGTTTGTATTTCTTTAAACATTGAGTCATCATCACTTACGTATTATGTGTTTTACGTGTTTAAATATGCCCTGCTATTAGTAATAACATTTGTTATCAGCACTATTAGTAGTTCTCTTAATGACCCTAATTGATAATGATTGTAACTACTTTCTTGATCTATCTTTACTTAAGTAATTGTGATCATCGGTTTCGAACGTCACTGTGTAATACAACGGACGGTCTTTACATGTCGTATAATATTAAACAATCTATTTTAAAATCTATTATCAAACTAACTTTAACTTTATTCCAAACGTGATATAACAGACTCTACAATGAGCTGTGATATAACATATTCTAGAATGAGCTGTGAAATACCAGAATTGAAAAGATGTTGTTTCTGTGTACCTCTCAGGTATGGCCTTATAGCGTGGGTCTATTTTAAATTTGGTAAGTGATTTTTTATCCATGATTGCATCACTCTTATTGAGGTAGGAAGAATAATGAAGCGACATGTACTTCTATTCATATTTTATGCTCTTCTTTTAGGGTCATAACCTCTTTTATGCTTATTTTCAAGCTCTGGTTTCTTCTTTATATTGACGATGGAATTACTAATTGACTAACAAACGAACAGGACTTGTTGGTTGATTAACAAAACGGTTGATATAAAAAAGTTTTTCCATCTTTGTGTAGACTTTGCCCAAAGTGTAAACGAAATAAATTCACTTATTTCTAATCACATACTCTGTATTTCATTAATATATTATTTGTTTTATCTTAGTGTATATAAATATTGTGAATTCAAAACAACTTATCGTCGTTGGGCGTGTAACGAATAACCAACAAATAAGAATGTCCTATATTTTGTTTACAATATAAAAACATGATTTCAAATCGTGTTTAAATGCTAACAGATTATTGTACGACATTTCTTGTACTTGTTTTAGAAGCTACCTTTGTCTTAAATGATTTATTTACCTTGTAAAAAATTACGGATTATTTTTTTCAATAGAAATGTTTCCTGGATTTTGTTAATACAGCGACAAAACATTAATAATATTTATCTTATATTGAGGAGAGGCCACAGTATTGCACAATAATATATGTTAGTCCGGTGAAGCTGTTAAGACCTCGCTTGGTCAATAGCGTAGTCAATTCGAAAAAAAAAATGCACAATAATATGAAAGGTGATGACGATGGTGATCTTTGGACGTCATGACGTGATCTGGAAAAATCTTAGTGAAGCCATAACACGGTCGTACACTTAGGGGAACTCTAAGTTCACTTAGCAAGCTACTTGCCCCAAAATGTAAATCTATCGCTGGCACCAATAGGTGTGTTTCGGCAGATGTACTTAGGATCTAGACCTCCTCTAGGTTTAGTACGCCACCGTCTTAGATCAGAGCATCAGGACAGATTGGTAACAAAACGTTTAGCGTTTAAAAAGTAGAGGAAAATCTGTCATCAAAAATTTCTAAGGCACAAACTCATATAATACCATCGCTTAGTTGAATATATATAAAACTAACAGTTGCATATAAATGACGGCACGATACATTATCTAACTCTTTACGCAGCGCATAAGAGAGATTGCTCTGACATGATAGGGTTTTTGAAGCGAATCTACTTTTTTTCTATATCATAGGTAGCAAACGAACAGGTGGGTCACCTGATGTTAAATGATCACCACCGTTCATAGACACTTGCAACACCAAGGTAGACGCATGTGCGTTGCCAGACTGTCTACGTGAGAGGAGGGAAAGGGGAAGTGGGAAAGGGAAGGGAGGAGGGTATCCGGTGCTCTCATTGACCGAACGAAACGCAACAATGCAAGCACTGTTACTTCACATCGGTTTTGTGTGAGAGGGTGGTACTACCCCGGACGAGCAGACCCATTCATGCTGAAACCAGTAATAGCTTCAGCGTGGCTCTACCACCTGCAAATTACTGTAAACTTTTATAAAAACATCGTTAAGTAGATTTTTGTGTGAAGGAGTGACAAGCATCAATCCATCCTGAACTACTTTCTCGTTTATATTATTAACTAGTTGCCCCCGCGAACTTTTATTTTTATTTATTTTTCTCTCCATAAAAATCTTACTCAGAGTTCAAGGAATAAATAAAAAATACTCGAATTGGACTAGCTGTCTTCGAGTTTTGCGATTCATTTTTACTTATATAAATTGGATTTTTTGGGGCGTGTTCGATGTAATATATATGTGAAAATCAAACACTAACTTTGCAATCGAGACTTTTAATATTGGACTTGTTTGTCGAGGAAAAATATATATCCATCTGTCATCGAATATGTCGTTCATTTTTCAAAAGGGTCAGAGACAGTAGTAATAATATTCGTCCAATAGGACAGGAATTAATCCATACGGCCAATTCTGAATTTGTCAATATAGGTAGGTAGTTCTTATGTATTCTTCAAAAGGCCTAATCGCCAAATCTTCTATATAATATTTCATACATTTTTAAAATCATCTTTTAATTCTGAAGTTGTCAATATAAGTAGTTGTTGTAGCGTGCTGGCCAATTATATTGTCTCTGGCCTTTTTCAAATAGAACGATATATTCGATGTGACAGACGGATATATAGTTTTTCCTCAACATACAAGTCCATAATTAAAAGTCTCGATTGCAAAATCAGTGTTTAATTTACATATATTATATGAACACGCCCCCAAAATTGGTGACCTCCGACGCCAGTGGTTGATGTTCTAACAATATCAAGCAATCACAATATTTGCAATATAACAATATCGAATGTCGAGACGACGGTGACTTCCACATTGTACAGACGGATATATATTTTTCCTCAAGATACAAGTCCATATTAAAAGTATCGATTGCAAAATCAGTGTTTAATTTATTACATACATATCGTATTGAACACGCCCCAAAATGTATTCATTAGTTAGTTTTCTTCTATGTCCAAGTTAATGTAAAGGCAGAAACACCAAATCTTCTATAATATATTCTTTTATCCATCTTTTTTATCTTAATCTCTTTGTTAATGGTAGCGTACCATCTTCTTTATCTGAATTATTTCGTTTCTCTCATCCAGAGCGTTTGTTAATTTCCATTGTCGAGTAATTAATTCAATATTCTAACAAGATAGTGGCTCCCTTGTTAGAACTTTCCATTTCCATGGATTCATGGTCGGTGGTATTATTTTCCATTCACTTCACTTATGCACAACAAACAAACTATATTACATAAAACACCACCACTTTTACACAATATAGAGTCAAGTAACACATGATTATGAATAAAAAATAAAATGTAATCTAATCTAAAATCATGACAGACTAAGATCCCGTTAAAAACTCCCAGGGCCAGAGACATCATTAATAGTCAGCAGGCTATAGACTGTAACATACTCGTCGCGTAATACGGGCAATACCTACTGTACATAAGAATAAACTTGCAAATTGCTTGCTCAATGAAATATACCTTATTCCCACTGCACAAGCCTTGCAATATAACTTAAATATGAAATGATAATCTATAATTACTTTATATTACTTTCAGATAACGACTGTACCAGCAGTATGGTTATTCACGGTGCATTTGACAGATTTATTTGTCATCATTTCCCACGGGATGAATACAATGATAATGGACTTAATTAAAACAGCCATTACGATTATTGTATTACTCATTGATATTGCTTTTAGTGTTATATTTTTAATATCCGCTCATAGGGTAAGTATACATATATATAGTAAGTTTTATATTTTATAAACTTGTGTTGACAATACATTTATGTATGTTATTTATTGCATATAGTCCGGTCAATTTAGACATTCGAAGTTACATAAAGTCCCAACAAGCTGAATTTCTGTGAAGTTGTTCAAAACATAATTACAAACAATGTCTAGAAGTTCCCCATCATTCCCCTGTAAGGAAAAAATTTAATTCAAGGTCAAAGGTCAAAAAAATGAGTTTTTCGCGATTTTCAGCAAAACTGTAAGTTTTATCATAAAAGTACCTCAGACAAAAATTGTAGATCATAAAATTATCTATAAAAAATGTATTAATACTTTTTTTCTTACGAGCCACTGTTTCTGAGGTATAACGATTCTAAAAGTTATAAAAGTTGTTATCGTCATAATATGCACACGTTTCCACGCCACCTATGAGGTAGTGTACTTAGCGCGTTTTTTTTAACGTGGTTTCCCCAGTAGGCCACGGGTCAGTTGTGATCCTGTTTAATGTAAAACTATTGCAAAATAACGGAAATTTTCAAAGATTGGGAAAGATAAAAGCGATGTAAATGAAAAAAAAGTGTTGAAGTTTATTCGTCTTATTCGTAAGTTTCAAATTCTTGTTCTTCTTCTTCTTGATCTTCTTCTTGTGCTTCTTCTCCTGCTTCTTCTTCATCTTCATTTTGGATGCAAGTAAATTGCGTCAATAGCGATGTATCGCATGATACTTCGTCGGAGTCAAACGAATCCTCCATTGTTTGTGATTCAATATTAGAGCACGACCGGCCTTGACAATTTGTGCATGCCAAAGAACAAGACAGTCCGACTTTTTTGCAACCACATTTAGCACTGCATCCCTTTTTGCAGTTGCAAAAAATAGTGTTCAGCAGTTTTTCCGGCGCAGGTGGAAGTAAAGTTTGAACTGGCTCTAATATATTGTTGACCAACTTCCAACCCCAGTCTGTAGGGTCTAGCTGATAACCAAGCCACACTTGAACTTGGTAATATACTCGAAGAAGATGTTGGTGAGCAGCAACTGAGGTTGGAGGAAGACAAGCTAATTGAACTTGTTTTTTATTTTTAGTATTTTTAACGAAACATATAATATATAAAAAATATATATATATATAAAAAATAAATAATATATTATAAAATAAAATTATATTATATAAAAATAAAAGAAAAATAAAGAAAAAATATATATTATATAAAATTTTACAACTCTAGATGTAAATACGTGGCGTACTCATGCATATTATGACGATAACAACTTTTATAATTTTTAGAATCGTTATATCTCAGAAACGGTGGCTCGTAAGAAAAAAAATATTAATACATTTTTTATAGATAATTTTATGATCTACAATTTTTGTCTGAAGTACTTTTATGATAAAACTTACCGTTTTGCTGAAAATCGCGAAAAACTCATTTTTTTTACCTTTGACCTTGAATTAAATTTTTTCCTTACAGGGGAATGATGGGGAACTTCTAGACATTGTTTATAATTATGTTTTGAACAACTTCACAAAAATTCAGCTTGTTGGGACTTTATGTAACTTCACTCTCATTTTTTGGTCTAAATTGACCGGACTAATAATTATTTTTAAATATTGTTCATTTATTTCGAACGATGAAGTGCAAGTCCTTGTCTTACATATGTTCTTGGGGTGCCCGTGTGCGGGAATAAATTTGTTTGTTGGGTCATAATTATTTTACATATATAATACTAGTGGGTCAGGCGGTCTCGCGGTTGTCTCGCCCTGTTAACAAAAAACCGTGACAAATTATATACCAAAACCTTCCTCATAAATCACTATATCTACTGGTGAAAACCGCATGAAAATCCGTTCAATAGTGTTTGTGTTTATCGCGAACAGACAGATAGACAGACGTGGCAGAGGATTTTTTTATACTATGTAATGATAATCTACCGTTGAATTTTTAGAAATTCGCGTTGAATTTATTAACTTTAATTAGTAAATCGATCGGTTCATGGTGAAGATTAATACCTCGAGGAAACTTGAACCAGACAAATAGTCTCTCATACGGTAGTACCGTATGTGGTAAAATATATTGATGTGAATTTCCGAGTGTTAAAATTCACTAATAAATTGTAGGTAAGGGGGAAAGGGGGAGGGGGTAGAGTGAGGGGGAGGGGAGACGGTAGGTGTTCCGGCGCTCTCACTGACCGGACGAAACGCAACAATGCAAGCACTGTTATTACACGTAGGTGTTTCTGTGGGTCACGTGGTAGTACCCTGAGCGAGCCGAACCATGCTGAAATCAGTAATAGCTTCAGCGTGGCTCTACCACCTACAAATTCTTGTAGTACTACCGCATATAGGTAAAATATAAAAATCCGGATTTCTTGGTATCTAAAATCGTCAATACGTCGTCGGCTGGTGTGGTGATGATGCTTTACTTTACTTCGGAAAGAGACCCATGGCCTTGCAGCAAATATCTGATGTTTAAACCAGCAATTGCTTCTTTCATTAAAATTCGTAAGATTCAATATGTGAAGTTGTATTTAAAAACAAAATTAATTTCTTTTTTCCTTTCCAGAAAAATTACAAATTAATGACAGTTTACTACATCTACCTTTTGATATTATCTGGATTTATTTTGGCTCTGTTCCTGTTGGCGCTTATGCATGCAATATATGTACAAGTTAATATTATCGAATTGTATAAGAAAGACCAGGAAAAATTTATTGCAAAATCTTCAATTTTATTTATAAATATTGGTGAGCATTTCAACTGAATTTAAATTTATACTAATATTGTCATTATAAAGAGGTAAAGTTTGTGACGTTGTAGGGAGTAATCTCAGGAACTACTAAACCGATTTTAGTAATAGAGTCACTTAGTTAATACTACTTAATTAATAGAATTACCAATAGATGGCCACGTTATTTGTGAGTGTCATAGGCTATATATTAATCCGAAAAATGAAAAGACTGTTTTGTCGTAGTCGTACTTGTAAGGTAAGTCGGAGAAAAAACGGTCGAACAAAAACGTTTCTTACAAACACTGCCTTAGCAATGAGAGAAAAGTTGTAGAGCTTGATAATGCCTTCAAAAAAGTTATGGACAGCATATGTCTAACTTTTATATTTAAGTCACAAAAAGTAAATATTTAAAAATGGGTACCGCCCATCGAAGTGAGCACGGGTCAATTAGTAAATAAATATACTAAATTGAAGTGTCTCTCTGTAATCTTATTGCTAATTGGATATGACAGTTTATACGGTACTTGTGGTAAAAATAACTTATCGTCTGTTTGTTCGTTTTAGATAGATAGATAGCCGATATTAATAGAAGTAACATAGACTGATTGTATTCAAATATTGGGGTAAGCATAACTACGCGACTAATCGTTGTGATATTTTGCAAACATTTTGTTTTTTTTATGTCATACGTGGCAAACGAACAGGTGGGTCACCTGATTTTAAGTGATCACTATCGTCCATGGGTACTAACAACACCAGAGAAGTTGCTAGTGCGTTGCCACCCTTTGGGGGGTTAGCGGAGGGAGAGAGATAGGAGAGGGGGGGGACGTGGGCCTCCGGCGCTCTCACTGACCGAACAAAACGCAACAATGCAAGCACTGTTACTTCACGTCGGTTTTCTATGAGAGGGTGGTACTACCCCGGACGAGCCGACCGATTCATGCGGAAACCAGTAATAGTTTCAGCGTGGCTCTACCACCATTAAGGGATACAAAGAAACAGATAGGGTACCTTTTATATAGAAAAAAATATTATTCTCGATCAATAGATCAAATCTACTTTACCGCGAGTGAAGCCACGAACAAAAGCTAGTCCTTTACAACGATAAAAAAGCGTACGAAGCCGCGCGTGACTGCTAGTTTTACAAAAACTAGTGTATATCTTCGTGTAATTTATAATTGTAAATAAGTTATATTCTTTGGAGAGTAGTGGTGTTTGCATAGATTTTGTATATCTTATCCATAACGTAATTCATATTGAAGTTTAATATATTCCCAATTAAAAATTATGTCTCTTCCAGTATATCTGCTTTATACCATAAATTGTTTATTCGTTAGCCGAAAGAATAATAGCAAATGTGTATTCTTCTATAATATAATTGATTTTTGTACCAGATTTTTTTTTATGTTAAAAGGAGGCAAACGAACATGTGGGTCACCTGTTGTTAAATGATCACCACCGTCCATAGACACTAGCAACACCAAGGGGGCCCAAGTGCGTTGCCAGCCTGTGTAAGGGCGAGGGGAAGGGAAAGGAGAAAGGGGAAGGGAAAGAAGGTGGGCCTCCGGCGCTCTCACTAACCGAACGAAACGCAACAAATGCTAGCAATTCCAATGAAATGCATCCAATCTGTTAAACAACCACTCTAAGAAACTTAGTTTCGTATTTATTATTTGATTATCATTTTTTATTATGGGAAATACAAATAAACCATCAGGATTACTTATGTAAATGATATTATTAGATAGCTATAGATACTTACATAAAACGAACCTACATGTTGACTAATTTTAACATTTTTTTAAAATCAAAATTTCTTTTAATTTTTAGTGGCACACATGTACGTAATTGTTTTGGTGAGGAGCGAAATCGGTAAGCTGGCTCATAACGAGAAGTTTGAACTTGAGAAAAACACCGCGGAAGATAAATGTGTTATGGTTCCCGCTATGGGTTATGAAGACAACGAAAAATGTCCTGCAAGAAATAATAAAACAATGAAATATTGAGAACTTCTACAACTCGATGAAAGAGCTTCAAATTTAGTAACAACTAATTATTAAATGTCCTATTTAATATTCAACTATTATTATTTTTCAACTATTCACCAACAGATAATTAATTGAAGAGATTTTAATTTACTTTAACATACTGATTCATATGAAAGTGAATTTAAATTATATATAGTGTTATAATGTTATAATAATATATCGCGACGCTGTAGTCCGGTGAAACTGCAGAGGCCTCTAAAAAGGCTAATAGCATAGTCAGTTCGAGAAAAAAAAACGTGTTCACTCATCGCTTCTCCGCCTTTTGGCTAAGAAAAACGTTACGCCCCGGAAGCGGGGTAGTTGGCTTTTAAAAAATCTGTTCTTTTCAGCTTAATATCTGAAAATTCCCGCATCGCGGGACCAGTATATTAAACTGATTTTTATTTAAAAAAAATAAGAACAACCAGTCTACGATTATCCGCAACGCGTTTCTGAAGACCCTGGCAGCCGCAGATACTCCCGAAGCGATAGAGAAGTGCCTGAGAGCCCTGCAAGCTCTCAACAAAATAGACGCCAATAAATAAGTCACCAAAACCACACTAACGCCTGAGGCGTTCTAAGAAGCCACGAACGACTGGTTATGCCACGAGACGACCCCGGGGTTATGCATGAAAGCATATCCCAAACAAGAAGACACCCCCGTTAAAACGGGGGTCGAATGAAGCTACCGCCAGAGGGGTAACGCTGATACGGTCGCCCGCAAGGGGTGAGTGAGAAGAAATCAGCTGAGCTGAGTGTTCACTCATTTTTTCGGTGACCGTCGTAGCGTTCTGTCGAGAAACTCATGTCCATTATTGAAAGTGCTAAAGTGTTGTAGCTGATTGTTTATAATTTATTATCTAAATTAGCCAAGCAACAAATAAACTCATTTAAAAAAATCAATAAGTGTTTCTTTTTCTTGTAATAGTTTCTCGGGATCTTATAAATTTAAGATATTTGTAAAATTTCGCACAGAATCGAACTAAAGGGGATGAAAAGAAACGAAACGAAAAAACAAACACGTACCAATTCATGATAACCTATAAGGATTAATAAATACAACTATATTAAAATAAATAAATAAGATAATAGATCATTCAGAACAAACAGTATTAAAATGTAGAATTATAAGAGATAAAACCAAAGAGAATTACAAGATTTTCGAATAGAATTCTCTACAATTAAAACAGCTTTCAGTTCCTGGGTACGTTTCTACTTTCGGTAATTTATTACTGAAGTTCTATAATTAAGAAATAATTTTAGAAGTTACGTAAGATTTACTCCTTTCTAACTGGTTCGGATTTCAGGCCGTAATCTCTTGCGATATTCTTTTTTGTTGGGTTACAATAATATTTATGTATTGTATTGTTTAACTATTTTTATACTCTTCTATACATAAATATCATTATATATTCGATATAGGGTGCAGGTTGGAACTATGTAGCTAAAAATATGCTTTATATTACTTAATGATAAAATTCCATAGCACAGCCGATTTAAGACCAGTACTTATTATATCTATCGGATGGATTACTATTGACCTGCGTCCGTACTATTGACAATTGAGTTACGAAGTACACCCATACAAGAATAATGTTAATTGGTGGCAATCCAAAATTGAAGTCAGAAGCTAGGCTTTAGGAATTCAGAAAATAGTTTTTTTTAAATAATTCATTGAAAGGTATTTAAACAACAATTAACTTAAACTACTCAGCTTTAATGTTACTTGCAGATAAATATAAAGTTCGCAACTTCTTATCTCTGCCGTACCGTGAAGCTGTGGAACAATCTCCCGGCCAGTGTGTTCCCTCCTTCCTATAATATGGGGTCCTTCAAGCGTAACGTGAAGAGACATTTATGCAAGCCGGCATGACAGCGGCGACCGGTGAGGGATAGTGTGTCTCTCGGTGGTCGCCATTGTTTTTAGATTATACTGTGCTCACCATCAGGCACAGTAAAGTCACTTTGCCGTGCCACGATAAAAAAAATATATATAATAAAAATTTCGCGGTACAATAAATGTTCGCAAAAATGCTGAGGAATCGATCAACTGTTTAAATATTACCAGGCGCATAAATTTACGCCCTTCTACAAATTTTTGAGCGGTATCAAGAGAATATAGACGTAGGTGGTAGAGCCACGCTGAAACTATTACTGGTTTCAGCATGAATGGGTCGGTTCGCCCGGGGTAGTACCACCCGACCCACAGAAACACCCACGTGAAGTAACAGTGCTTGCATTGTTGCGTTTCCTTCGGTCAGACCCGCCTCCCAAACACAGGCTGGCAACGCAATTGCGGCACCCCTGGTGTTGCTAGTGTCTATGGATGGCAGTGATCACTTAACATTAGGTGACCTAGCTGTTCGTCTACTATGATATATAAAAAGACTATATTTACATAAAGACTTGATTTTCTGTTCCTGTAGCCCAGACTGACCCTATTTTACCCTACAATTTGTAAACTACTTTATTCATTCGATTTTATGTCCGTACGCAATTGTTATAATTTATATTGTAATAGATAGACCCAAATATAAGGTACAGTGCCTAATTTCATCATGTCAACATGTAATTACAAGCTTACCGTTTTGTAACGAGCTATTTGTGCTACAGAAATGCGACACGGTAGCCGAATTCTATTGTCGTCTGTCAAATTGCCCATAACATTAATGGGCCCGAATATGAAAATAATGACTCTAAATTAATTTAGTTTCCATTATAAATTACAATTATATTGCAATATTACTATTATTCGGAAAAATAAAACAGTTGTCGCAATCTTAGTTTGCTTCTCATATTCTTCATATCTGGTTTTATTTATGAAAATGGCCTCATAAGATGTACACTGAAAGAGCATCGGTTTTTATTTATTTATCTTTTTCGGACTACTAAAAGGTGGTTATTTCAGACATCAACAAAAGTGCAATAGGATTTTTGATGATAGGAACGATGTTATACGAGCAAGGGAACATATTAACACTGGAACTTTGCCATATTTTTGCGGTATGAAACAGTTATAACGTTACGAAATGTATCACTGTGCTGAGGAGTTGGTTACAGTAAAGCTGTGGTTCCGGAATATAGCCACTTGATTACAAGTAAAAGAGCATTAGCTCTTTTAAGAGAAAAAGAACCTTTTCAACACATTGAACATAATGAGAGAACAATTGAACAGTTAATGTTTCACCACAATATGGTTTTAGCTAGTTGACCAAAACAGATACTTGTAGACGATATCAGGATTTAAAATCAAAAATACTTTATTATATTTAGGCCCTGAGAAGAATGATATTATAACTAAAAAACTGTAAATACGTTTTTGTTAAAACTTGGCTACCTAGCTTATTTTTGACGGCTGCCTCGTCAATTCGCCCGTATCTAAGCAACATATAACTATTTCTTTTTCACCACCGATATTGAGAATATGCCATCTTACTTCCACATTATATCTAAGACAGTGTGTCGTTACAAGATTACTTTACGTATACGCGCATTATCGTGCCATTTGTTTTGTTTTTGTCATATAGGCGTATGTACTACTTTTTAGTTATAATATTAGGTCTTTACCTATGAAATTGCCGTTTTGTATGAAAAAATTTAAACGAATTTCTTTCATATACTTTTTATTTATATTAATCGAAGTAATCACCCATGCAATCAATGCATCTTTGCCAACGCAGTGGCAGTTTATTGATGCCCTTCTTAAAGAAATCAGCTGGACGGGAAGCAATAAATTCTTCAAAGGCATTTTGTACTGCCTCTCGGATATTGAATTTTTTTCCCGTCAAGGAGTTATCCAAATTCTGGAAAAAGTAAAAAGTAGTAGTCTATAGGCGCAAGGTCTGGTGAGTAGGGCGGATGACGGAGAACTTCCAACCCCAGCTCTTGCAACTTGAAGACCGTCTGCTGTGTAGTATGAGGTCGCGCGTTGTCGTGCAGGAGCAGCAGAAACGAGCGATTGACCAATGCTGGTTGGAGATGTGCGAGCTTCTCCATCATTGTATTCAGTAAAGAGAAAATTTTACCGTTTGGTAAAAGGCTATGATAAATCACACCGGCGCTAGACCACCAAACAGTGACCATCACTTTTCTAGGGGTAATTTTCGTTTAGGGCATTGTTTAGGTGCTGAACCAGGATCCAACCAACTTGCTGAGCGCTTGCGGTTATCAAACAGAATCCATCCAATGCGGTTCAAAATTCCTTCATTTGTGTGTCTGTTGAGCAGTGCAAGGCACGTCTCGACGCGTACTTCGCGCTGGCGATCATTGAGTTCGTTGGGCACCCATTTGTCAAGCTTTTTAACCCTTCCCAATTTGACGCAAATGGACTAATATTGTTTTGACGCTAACGTCGAAAGCTGCTGCTAATTCAGCCGTAGATTGTGTATCATCAGCTTCCACAATCGCCTTTAATTCGTTATTTTCGACCAAAGTCTTCGGACGACCGCGAGGTTCATTTTTCAGGTCGAAATTCCCAGAACGGAAGCGAGTAAACCAATAACAGGTGGTGCGTTGGTTTGTAGTGTTAGCTCCGTAAACGTCGTCAATGTTGCGTGCCGCTTGTGCCGCGCTGCTGCCACGACGGTACTCATATTCCATAATTACTTGAATTTTTAACCTATCCATGATGACAAAAAAGATTGAAATGCGATGAAAATGTAACACTAATCAATAAACAAATGACTACTTATGGAAAAAGAATTCCATGTTTTTAAAATATAATTTATTTGAAATTAGAATTCTTAGCCAAACAAAAATTATTTTGATTTGAAATGGCCAGTACTGCCGAACTGCAATTTCATAGATAAATACCTATTATCATTGCCTGAGAATGCGTTTATGGCCGTCAAAACTGTCACCGGTTTGAAAAACAACCCATCCAATCTATCCCAACCCAATGATAACCCAGTTATCGAAAAGAACCGGCACAATATTAAATCGTGTTTATCTTATTAACGTTCATATTTTCATAAAAATACATTAAAGTTACAATCGCTTTTAGTGGATGCACAGAAAGGATTGCCAGTTCTAGACTTTCTTATAGATTATTAGAATAATACATTCTTGGTATGTAGTAAGAGGATATATTGTATCGATTTTTAATAACAAAAATCAAACCCCCTTACTGATCTAATGATACATCATATAAATAGTGTTATCAATATTTATTTCGTTCAATGAACTTGGTTTTATATCGTAAATGCGATAATTGTACGATTTTTGAGGGTTGTTTTTCGAGGAATGATTTATCTTACATGGGTTTGGATTCTCACATTGGTGGTCCGGGTATTTATTATCTTACTACAGTGGAGGTCTCTGGTGGTATTAGATAATTAACATTAACTATTTCTATAGTAACCATTAATATGATGTTTATAAGTAGTAACTTACGCTAATTTAATTTTAAAAATCAAATAAAATCAGTCTCGTTATCTTGAATATGTATGTATGTAGATTGAATTTTATTTTGATTTCGGTCATTTTGGCAGCCATTTTGTTTTTTTACCACGTTTGCACCTACATAACTCTGCAACCATAACAACGTACGAGAATACTGCGTCGACTTTAATGAGGGCCATTTGAATTGATAAATATAAAAGCTACTTAGATAGACTTGTAGAGTTGTATGTCATGAATTATATTAATGAATGAATATATATAAACAAAATGTTAAGACAAAAATTCTTTCTGTACTTTTAATTAATTATAGAATTATATAGAATTATCAACTGATTGATCATAATTTAACAGTATTATTGCGAATATAATTGAGGCGGTCGTAAATCACCTCTATCCGTAATATTTGTGTAATGTGTTGTATTAACGCAAGTTCTTATAATATTAGTGCAGCCACTCAAACTATCTTACAATCTTATTGACTCTGTCGTGCCAATATTCTCTATCGATCAGAGTCTTCTCGGTGACCGTTCCCATCAGAGTCTATGAAATTACTGTTTTCTAACAAGTTCGTATCCCTTATTTAAAGGTCTTGCAGCTATGATGATCCGATACACGTACTCTATGCGTGTAGCACGCATAAGATCGAAATCAGCTCGACCGAGACCCCATAGGATACGCCCGTTTGATGAATAACGCACATGTTCTGGTTCTTTTGTGTTCATTCCAATTGACTGTGACATTGACTTATATTTATTATGCTCTGTACAAGTTAAAACAATACTTAACCATAATAATTCGTTGTCAATGTTCATATAAAAACTTATTGCTAACACTGTGAATTTCTACATACTAGAACAATATTTAATACAAACTAAAGCGTAATAAATTTACGTCTTTCAGTTCCTATAACTATTCAACTATTTAGTCTCTTGCACATGGCGTAGTCCGGTGAAGCTGTGAAGACCTTGCCAGGTCAATAGCGTAGTCAGTTCGAGAAAAAAAAAAAAAACTTGCACATGGTTCGCTGTCCGTAACAAGTACTATTAATAGTTATTTCGAATATAGAAGAGGTATTTCTAAGAACGTGTTATATCATAAGTGTTAGACGGTCTTACGGAGCAGACAATAAATTAATTATGAAATCTTTTTTGCCATCAGCAATTCTCAATTATGTATATTAATTGTATATATTTATATTGATTTTTGTGTTCTTTTGTTTGTAATTTTTTGATGAACGTATTATACCGCTATAAATGAGAACTACATAGCTCGCTAATTAAAAGGATGCCCGCGAGAGAACCAATAAGTAATTTGATTACTTACAGAGATCAAGTTCCTTCCAACATAACGCAAATATTAATATACATAAAAATTATATGATTGAATGAAAATATACAAATGTTAGCACCCACCTCCGGTGCCGCTGCATCACATTCAAGAGACAAGACTACAACACGACCGGAACATTGATATTAGCGCCACCATATTATAAATATACATCGACACTAGCGCCAACATTTTAGAGAGACACATTAACACTAGCGCCACCATATTAAAGATACATAAATAACAATTATTAATATTATATCGATTTTAATAAGACTTAAATAAGAATGGATATCATTATATAGAATTGAATCATTAGTTTGGTCATTATTAATAATAGTATATTCTTTGACTTCATAGTTTGGCCATGAAAGGCAAAATGTCGCTGATCTACATGTCGAAACAGATTACTAACCATATTAGAGATACATAAATAAGGATAATTATATAAAATTGTTGTATAGCTTAAATAACATTAATTTGTTCATACTTTATTATTTTTGTGTTACGTAAATTATTTTGCGGAATTATGTATAAATAGTAATCGCTTTGACTTATATAGATGGGCCTTTAAAAGGTAAGAAGTCGGTGATATCTAGACACTTCTTCTTATCTAACAATTATTGTAAGGCGAAGCTCTGGCCAAATAAATAGTGACAATATCTGCGAAGTATTTATTACCATTCCTGACTGCATCGACACTATACGTGATTAGTGTAATACAAAATTGTTTATTTACTTGAGACACTAACGACATGTAGACTACAATAATGCAATATTTCTGTCAAATATAAGCTAAGATAAACGGGATATTAATTATATGTGAGATATCGCAAATTAGAATTAAAAAGCTTAAAATAGAAAACAACCGATTACATTTTGTACGGTCGCAAAAACTTAATCACATTGACTATATGTCATTCTATCAATAACCCTTCAAAAATATATCAATAGATAATATATAGCTTGAAATTTTAATTGGCAGTTTCTAATTTTATGGAAATTTTAAAGTACGTAAGTTTAGTTTGAATGCGAATTTCTGCCTGCTTCCTTAGTGATCATTTTTTTTTCAGTTTCTTTGAAATAAGATCCTAGTTATTATGCATTGTTGGAGAGCTAAGAAAACGATTATGTTTTAAAAATAATCTGCATGCCAAGTTTCATAACGTTTATTTTGTTTTTAAGGAATTAAATATATTGAAAAAAAAAACTCAAAAAAATATTGAATTACTATCGTTTTTCGTCTCGCATTTTTAATTTTGGACCGATAATTGTTATTTTAATATTGCTAAATAGCCAGTATTTAATCGTTTCTTTTACAAATCAGAAGAAAAAATGAGATTTAAATTCATACTTTTTTCAAATAAATTTTAAAACGTATTTTTGATTCATTTTGAAAAAAGCTAAAAAATATGATAACTTAAAAATGGTTCACTTTTGCATAATTTATATGGGGTTAGTAAAATTATCACAAATAGTTACCCATTCACTTCCTAACGGAAATTAACTTAACATATGATGACAAACAAACTATAACAAATGAAATTAACAAAAACCCTGTATATTGTATTTTACTTGTTTTAATGTGTCATATTATTAATAAATAAGTAATAAAATTTGATATCAGCAATATTATTGGTTCTCTTAATGACCCTAGTTGATAAGGACAGTACTTCTTTGATTTATCTTTACTCAACTAATTGTGATCATCGGTTTATAACGTCGATGTGTAATACAACGGACAGTCTTTACACGTTATATAAATTTAAACGTATTTTAATATTTTAAAATCAATTATAAAACAATTTTAACTTTATTCCAAACGTGATATAACAGATTCTAGAATGAGCTGTGAAATACCGGAATTTAAAAGATGTTGTTTCTGTATACCTCTTAGGCATGGCCTTTTAGCGTGGGGTTATTTTAAATTGGTAAGTAATATTTTATTCATTATCACACCATACTCTTATTGAGGTAGGAAAATTAGTAGAACGCTATTTCTTTCTATTAATATTTTATTAGCTTCTTTTGGAGTCATTACCACTTCTATGTTTAAAGTCAAGCTCTGGCTTCATCTTTATATCGTCGATTGAATGACTAATTGACTAACGTGCAAAAACTGTTAATGGATCGTTAGTTAATTAGCAAAACGGTTGATATAAAAGAGTCTTTACCATTATCGTGTAGACTTTGTCCAGAATGTAAACAAAGTGAAGTCACTTATTTTTAAGCACATAATCTGTATTCTATTAATATCTTTTTTATCATAGTGTACAAACTCAGCTACACTCCCCTTTTAACATCCCCCTCCCTCCCTTTCCCCCTCCCCCCAAACACAGGCTGGTAACGTACTTGCAACTCCCCTGGTATTGCTAGCGTCTAAGGACGGTGGTGATAACTTAACCTGTTCCAGCTGTTCCGCCTGTTCGTTTGCCTCCTATGATATAAAAAAACATAAGTATTGTAATAATAAAACAATATATCGTTGTGCGTATAAACACCGAGAAAAAATAATGTCTCATCTTTTATTTAAAATGTAAAAACGTGTTTACATTTCTATCTATACCTATATGTTTAAATGCGAAAAGATTATTGTACAACATTTCTTGTATTAGAGTTACCTTTGTCTTAAAATACATCGACATACAAAAAAAACGATGTGTACATTTAATGCAGTCTACCTACCGTTATATATTTCGACCCGTTGAATCCAAATCTGCAGCCAATTTGGACCGTAAACCCTGAGAATATCGAGTAAATTGCAAAAAAAAACCGTAAAAAGAAGCGAAAATTGGGTGTCTTGAGTATGAAAAAAAATTTGCGGAAGACCTAACATGAATTTCATGTATCTAGATCCACTGAATCCGAATCTAAAGTTTATTTAAACCATAAGCCGTTTCAAATATACGGAGAAATCCATGAAATATGCGAAAACTTGCGATTTCAAAAAAAAAATTGTAGACACGGTTTGAGTAGGATTTTAATGTAGTTTACTGAATAATCACGATTAAATACGTTTCTTGTATTTCTGATACGTTAAATACATGCTTAAAATCTGAGAATATCAAAAATTTTAAAATCTATAAAAAATTCCAACTATCAAGGATTTTTTGCAATCTATGTATTTAAAACTGCTTATAGTCCAAATAAACTTCAAATTCGGAGTCAACGGATAGAAATACACGAAAATATTGCTTGGTCTAGTTCGACAATTTTTTTTGTCCATAACCAAAACACAGCATTTTCGGTAGTTTTACGGTTTATTGCAATTTACTCGAGATTTTGAGCGTGTACAGTCCAATATTACTCCAGATTCGGAGGCAGCTGGTCGATAATACATGTATCGACAGGTATCTGGCGTCAAATGTACAAACCACATTTGTACTGGTGTTATTTATATTACGAATAATTTTGTTTAATAAAAATATTTGTTTGGTTTTCTTGGCTCAGCGATAATGCATTTATATTATTTTATATTATTGAGCAGAAGTCATAATACTGCACAATAATATGAAAGGTGATGATGATGGTGATCTTTGGACGTCATGACGTCATCTGTAAAAATATTGGTGAAACCATAACACAGTCGTACACTTAGGAGAACTCTAAGTTCACTTAGCAAGCTACCTGCCACAAAATGTAAATCTATCGCTGGCACCAATAGGTGTGTTTCGGTAGCTATACTTAAGATCTAGTCCTACTCTAGGCTTAGTGTGTTACCATCTTAAATAATAGCAACATTTAATATCAAAGTGTGTGGAGACAAAACGCTGAAACCTATTAAGTAGAGAAAAATCTGTCAGCAAACATTTCTAGGGAACAATCTCGCATAAGACCATTGCTTGTTTAAATATATATACAGAACTAGCATCTGCGTATAGCACATTATCTAAGTCTTTACGTAGCGCATACCGAGATAGCTCTTAAATGGAAGCAAATTTTTTGTATGAAAAAACACAGGTTTTCGACTGATCGCCGAATTTAAGCGATATCGGTCGCGGTCGGTACTTGGATGGGTGACCGTTTAGGAACACCGCGTGACGTTAGTTTTTTGTCGATTTTTTTAATTAAAATATATCTCTATAATAGAAAAGTGTCACTTTATCGTATATTTTTACGACACACCTTATTTTTTCCAATTTACATGACACTTATCCTTAAATGTCGGCCAATAAAGCACTATATTTATAAATTATTGCCTGTGTGTTACTTTGATCTATTAGTAATATTACTGTAAAGTTTTATTTTAATTCGTTCAGTAGGATTTGCGTGAAAGAGTGACAAACATCTATCTATCCTTACAAACTTTCTCGTTAACTGTAAGTACCATAAGTAACTGTAGTACTGATAGTACTATACAGGCGAATAAACTTGCAATTTCTCTGCTCAATGAAGTATATCTCATTTCTACCACACAAGACCTACAATATAATTTAAGTATGAAATGAAAATCTATAATTACTTTTTATTATTTTCAGATATCGACTATACCGATATTATGGTATTTTGCAATGGTTTTAGCAAATATAATTTATATAATAATTTCATATGGCTCGATGGAGATAATGGAGATGGAATTAGCTATAACAGTGTTTATGTTTATTGCGATACTCATTGATATTACCTTAAGCGTCGTATTTTTAATCTCCGCTCATAGGGTAAGTATAATTATTATATACTAGTTGACTAGCCACGCGTTGCTGTGTCTTAGTTATTAAAAATTAACACGTGACGGCATGTACAGTTTTCTGTCGATAAACTAATTTAAAGCGCCATCTGTTATATGCTTATGAAACTTACAATTAATAACAATAATCAAAATTGACAATAATTTAATTTGTATTTAAAAATATCGAGGTCATGAATCGACACATAAATTATCCTATATGTCAAATTGGACAAAATTCTATTAATATTATAGACTTCGCAGATAATTTATAACAATACATTTATGTTGTTTATTATATGGTCATTTGTAAAGGTGGTTAATGTATTGTCAAGCAGATGTATTTTGGTAACTGCACTTCATATTAGGTAACATTACCATACCTATATATCAAGTAAGTTTGTGGTCAAAACGTATAAAGTATAAAAAATCATAAATACTGCACTATATTTTGTTTATACAAATGAGAAGAGAACGAATGCTATAACAGATTTATTTTCTTAATAAGTTGATACAAATCGCTATTGTGATAATAATAAAGTAAAATATCAGTCTGTAAAAGTCCCACTGCTGGACTAAAGGCCTTCTCTCAAAGGAAAGTATGGCTATTATCACCACGACGCCCTCGTCGTATTGGCGTTTTTAAACACCGCGAAGTCCACAGTTATATGTTTTACATATTCTCGATTTGTTGATTTATATGCGATCGTACGTAAGAGAACGGCATCCATCGTAGGTAGACTTCGCAACAGTCCCAAAAGGATAATGAAAGCACGGTACTGGACATCAGTGGTTGTATAATGTTGTGATACAATTTTGCATTTCAACCTTGTTACAACCTCGGTTAACTCATACTTTAATTACATTTAATTTCTTTTTTTTTAAAGTAGCTAGTATTTTTTTAGTATTATGTTTATGTAGTGAACTGTTGTTTTCTTGTGTATAAATAAATTAATAATAATATTACAATTGCGTATAAAATTCACAGAATGGGACATCTATCTCGTGTTAAAGGTCCTGAGATAAGTAATTCCGGAGACACAGCTCTTTAACTGAAGAGACTTTAATAATTTTAGCATATTATACTGCGCATTATTTATTTAATGATTTTTAAAAAGTATTTTCTATCGGTTATTTACGTACTATATTGTGAATTTTAGAGTTTGCTAAACTTCAAATGATAAGATTTAATATCTTTCGCAAACCGTATTTTTTACTTTGTTTTATTTCCTTCAATATTAACTCTTCACAATTATTTGTCTAGACCATTATTAAGTAAGTATGTTAGGTAAATCAGCTTTTAGAACTCCTTTAGGCTCAAAATATTCGTAGGTAACGAACGAAAAATTTATTTTTTCGAACTGATTACGCTATTGACCAAGAAAGGTCTTAACAGCTTCACCGGACTAGTAAGGCGAGCGCTTAACACACTCAGCCGATTTTATTTTGACAACTAGCTCAAGGGTGCGCGGCACACCTCGGTTTTGGCCGTTGCCTGATACAATTCGCGACCTATGTAAGCTAACCTAAGCTAAGCTAACTATTCATACATATATGAGTTGTTGAAACATATATGTGTACCAAGCATACATAACTCAACAACTCTTATATATATTTCGTATCGGATAATATTCTAAACTATTTCAGTTTGATAAAGGAAAAAAGATAAAACCCTTCCACTTGCATGTGTAAGCGTGTATGCGTGCACGTGTGTGGAGGTGATATGAGTAATGTTGTCGCAGTGATGTAAGATTTTGTGTCACTGTATCGCGCGAGCAGCGTACTCAAGGGCTCCGATATGACGCCACCAACACCTCTCGCTTTGAGTACGGGCAACTAGGACATTTGTATGGGCTGCCAAAATTTGAGGGTGGCATTTTGCTTGTCATGTTGTTAATAGTTATACGGTTATGAATTTTCTTTTTAATTCGACAAGAGTGAGAGCTGTTAATAGGCGTGTTGAATAGTTTATATTCAATAGGATTTACCATTATAAACACTCGAGTTATTTGTCTGTTGCAATAAGTTCAGTTGCTTCTACTAGTGCGTCAACTAATAACTATTTTGTTTCAGATCTCAATTAAACTCGCTTAAATGGAATTATTTAAAAAGCTATAACTTAATATGTGAACTTAAATAAAAACAAATGTTTAAAATTTCTTATATTTCTTTTCCAGAAAAATTACAAACTTATGAGAGTATACTACATCTATCTCTTGGTAGTATTTGTAGTTACATTGGGTCTGCCCCTGTTGACTTTTGCGTATGTCATATATCAAAATGTTAATATTATTGATCTATATAACAAAGATCCGGAAACATTTATTGCATATAGTGTCATTTCATGGATACATATTGGTAAGCATTTCAAGTTAATACAAACAAATAAGTATAATTTAAGTGTATATTTTCAATGTCAAAATGAAAATTTATACGGTACTTGAATTGAAAATCCAATTAAAAATGTTCTATTCCCGAGAAATAGATAAAATTAACGTTAAATAAATAATAATTAAAAAAAACTAAAAAAACACGCTTTCATAAAAAATCCAACTAAAAAACAGTTAAATTATTAGTTACATTTTTTTTAACTTTTTTTTCGGATTATTGCTTTGTCATCGACCTTAGACAGGTGTGCAAAGTTTGAATTAAATCTGATCGTTCAAAGTAGGACAAAATCGAGCTCAAAGGGGTCGGTTACAAACATACATACATACAGGTGAAGCTAATAAAAGCGTGATTAAATGAATGAAGCCGCGAACAAAAGATAAAAAAGCGAACGAATGATGTTATATGATCGTGTAATTTATAAGTACAGAAAAAGTTACATTCCTTCGCGAGTACATAGATGTGAGGTAATTCATGTTGATGTTTAATATGTTTCAATTAGAAATTATGCTGCTACCATGCTATCATGGCTGCTTCGTTTATTTTATGGATTATTCGTTAGCCAAAGAAATAGTAGGAAATGTGTATCCCTTTTCCTCTCCCATAATATAATTGTCTTCTGTATCACTTTGTAATGAAATACATCCAAACTTTTGGACAAGTATTTCGACAAATTTTTGTATTTATTATTTGACTAGCTGACCCGTGCCCACTTCGTTGGGCGGTAAACATTTTTACTTGTGATGAAGTTATGAGTGTGATTCGGTTAGTACTGAGTGCTATGTAGAATTCATAATTGTTGGTGATAATGTGACCAATAAACATCACTTACCGATAGTCAGTTCGAGATAGTCCGGTGAAGCTGTGAAGACCCTGCCAGGTCAATAGCGTAGACAGTTCGAAAAAAAAAAAAATCACTTACCGATTAATTTTTTTTTTTTATATAAAAAACTACTTTATGTGACTTAAATATAAAAGTTAGGTTAGGTTAGGTTAGGTTAGTTTTTTGTATGCATTATCAAGCTCTACAAGTTTTGCTCTGGAACTCAATCATATATCTCTTATCGTTAAGGCAGCGTTTTTGTTCGACCGTTTTTTCTGAGACTTACTTTGCAAATCCGGCGTTTTTGGTCGACCGTTTTTTTCTGAGACTTACTTTGCAAATCCGGCGTTTTTGTTCGACCGTTTTTTCTGAGACTTTGCAAATCCGGCGTTTTTGTTCGACCGTTTTTTCTCAGACTTTGCAAATTCGACTACCACAAAAAAGTATCTTATGTTTCCGTGTTTATATATAGCCTATGATGCTCGCAAATAACGTGGCTGTCTAATGGTAAAAGACTTTTCAAAATTGGTTTAGTAGATTCAGACCCCCTAAAAAATCACAAACTCACAAACTTTACCTCTTTATAATATTAGTATAAGTTATCTTTTTTTTGTTATGCGAAATAAACAATACAATAAACATATATAGTGCTTTACATAAAATAAAGCTTGTTGACTAATTTTGACAAACAAAAAAAATGTGTAATTTTTTTTATAGTGACAGATATGTACTTCATAGTTTTGGTGAGAAGCGAATTCAAGAAGTTGGCTCGTAACTATCAGTTTAGATTTGAGAACAACGCCGTAGATGCCGAATGTGCTATGGTTCCCGCTATGGGTTATGCGGACAACGAAAAATGTACTGCAAGCAATAACTACATAATAAAACAATGAGAATTTCCTCCAATTCATGAAAAGGCTTCAAATGTGAAAAGAAGTAGTTATTAAATTTCCTATTTATATATAATTAAAATATATTCAACTATTCTTTCTGTTATTTATTTTTAACTATACACCAACTGAAAATTAATTGAATTTTTTTATGTCAAAGCGTGCAAACGAACAGCTGGGTCACCTTTTTCTTTATACATGGGGAGATCCCTAACAGATACCCATCCCGTCGGGCAGCTAAGGATGGGTTATGTCCGATTTGCACGGACTAAAACCCCATGGTGCCTTCATATACGTTTATTTAGGTGGGGGAGCAGGGACTGCCGGATGGCACTCCGTCTGCTCCCCCGACGGGTGTAAGCCCCTCAAGATGCCTTGACTGCCGTCTGAGGGGTCCAAGATGGTAGACCCCACAAAGAGGGAGTGAATGAGGGAAGGTCACCTGATGTTAAGTGATTACCACCGTCGATAGACACTTGCAACACCAAAGGAGTCGCAAATGCGGTGCCAGCCTGTATTCGGGGGGAGAAAGGGAAGGAGGAAAGGAGGTAAGGTGGACCTCCGGCGCTCTCACTGACCGAACGAAACGCAACAATGCCAGCACTGTTACTTCACTCCGGTTTTCTGTGGGTCGGATGGTACCCCGAGCGAGCCGACCCTTTCATACTGAAACCAGTAATAGCTTCAGCGTGGCTCTACCATCTACAAAAATAAAATGAATTAAATGGACTTTAATTCGTTTTAATACGCTCTAATTCAAAATGTTTTAAAATTAACTCTGTAATAAATCGCATTGAAAATTATTTAATTGAATTGGATTTTAATTTACAAGTAACTATACTTTATAATTTTTTTTTTAATTATTTATAAATTAGCATTGACGATATTTCTAAAATTCGCTTAGAATCGAATTAATTAAAATACATATAAAATAATGGGGATCAAAAGGAATGAATCGGAAAACAAACACCTTCGAATTTAGAGCGTATAACCTATCTATATATTAATACGTGAAGCCTAAACTTTGTATCCCTTTTTAACGGAATTGCGCGAACGGATGAACGTGAAATTTTGCATAGTTAAAGTTTATATGAAGGTGAAGTGCAGAAAGCTATTTATTTTATATAAAATGCATTAGAAGTACATTAAATTAATTAAAATATGCATTACTCACACTAATGCTTTAATTTTACACAACATATACACACATGTAAATAAAAGAGACATTTTGACATCTGTCAATAAAGGACTTCAAAAAAGGTTGTGAAGGAGGTTGCTATGCTCGACTGTATGTATTATTTTACTATTACGTTCCAATTACCCTTTTTCATTCTACATTCTATAATGATATTATAACATAATACCTTTTGACAAAAGAACCCTAATAAAATTCAAACTTTAAAAAATCAATGAACTATGGTCGAATGTCGACCTCTAGGCGCCCACTAGTAGAGATGAATTACAGGAATCTATTTCCTTTTCCTATTTATAAAATAAATTAACAAGATAAAATATATCGATAATTTAGAACAAACAGGATCAAAATGAAGAATTATCTATATATATAATAAGAATGTAAATTAAAGGTGTACATTTTCGATTATCATAAAAAAAATTGTTGCAGGTGTAGGAATAAGTAATAGACTACATCTCAATTATTTTTAGAAATGTCTGTCTGTCATCTGTGTGTATGAATACGCATCACTGCTAAAGTACTGTGTTCACAATAAGAAAACCATAAAGCATATCCTCGGGAGCAACTTCGTTTTTGTTTCATTAAAATCGGTCCACTCTATCAAAAGTTATTGTAGTTTTATGACGTCGCGGCGTAAGTGCGAGAGAAAAGAGGACAAGTAAATGGACTTAATACGTTCAGATGATTTTATTAATCACTGTTCTTTACATAAGCTTCCACGCAGATGAAGTCGCGGTCACAGATAGTAAGGAATAAAACCAAAACGAAATTACGAAATTTTTGAATCGAATTCTGTACTCGTACATTTAAAACAGCTTCGCTTTCGGTAATTTTTACTAAACATCTATAATTATCGAGAAATCATTTTACATTCCCTTTGTAACTGATACCGAATTTCGATCGTAATCTCTTATAATATTATTTTTTTGGGTTACAAAAATATTTCTCTATTGTATTATATAACTATTTTTGTATTCTTCTACATAAAAATATCAATGGATAAGATCTAAGCCGCTAGAAAAAACTATATAGCTGGAAATATGTTTCATGTTACTTAAAAATAAAATTTCATAGTACAGGCGATTCTAAATGTAGTTGTTGACCAATTCGCTTACTTCCACAGCTTAATGTCTTATGGTATTTTGTTGTGGGGTACAGCAGCTGAGGTGGACACCATATTCCTATTACAAAAACGAGCAGTTCGAGCAATTTATAATATGAGGCCTCGCGAATCATTAAAGACTAAGTTTCAGGAATTCGGTATCTTAACTCTGCCCTCCCAATATATTCTAGATAATTTAATGTATGTCCGCAAAAATTCAGATATGTTGGATCTAGTAAAAGACCAGCATAATTTAAATACTAGAAACAGCAACAAATTGGTCATTCCATGCTTCAGGCTCACTAAATCCAAAAACAGTTTTTTAGGTAATAGTGTTAAGTTTTATAATAAAGTCCCAAAACACATTACCGATTTGCCTGATAGTGAGTTCAAGAACCATGTCAAGCGGGTTTTAATATCTAAAGGCTATTATAGGGTGGATCAATACGTGAATGATTGTGACGTCTGAAAATGACGCCCCTCTCTGTGCATCCAATAATAACGAATGTGAATATTTATATTACTATAGAAATATATGACATGAAAAAATAAACCAGATCGAGTTTCTTGCCGGTTCTTCTCGATGACTGGGCTGTTTTCCGAACCGGTAGTAGCTTTGACGTTCATAAGCGCCTTCTCAGGGCCTAAATTGAATAAAGGATATTTTGATTTTGATTTTGAATTAGTATTTAATCTATCGGAGGGATTACTATTGATCTGCGTCCATACTATTGACACGTACTAATAACCGACGACTAGTCACTGGGTATCCTCGCTCACAACGTTGGACTATTCACATCTACCGATAATTCGTAACTCTGTTTAGTATTGCATTACTGTATCGGCTAACGATTTATTATTCATGTGTGATTAGTCTTGGTAGATTGATCGATCAAATCATAACCATGATGTCATTGTGGATGACATCATACTTTTATATTCGCCTCCTAATATTCGCCGCGATATATCCTATAAAGTGCACTATAGAGAAGGGTGGGCTATGTCAACATGGTTACAGTACTGGGTTAAGAAGTACAACGCTGCAACTCCAAATGCTAATTGAGGGCATAGCAAAATTGAAGCCAGGTAGGCTCCAGCAATAAAGAGACAATGTATATTTAATGATTAATTGAAATTTATTTAAACGTCAATAAGTTTAAACAGTCAGCACAACACACTGTGTGTTTAAGGCCGGCATGACGGTTGGCGACCGGTGAAGAATGGATTTTCTCACGGTGGTCGCCGTGCTTTTTGGATTGTACTATGTTTGCTATCATGCATAGTGCAGTAACTTTGCCGTGCTACAATAAAAACAAATACACTACGCATACATTTAAGATCGCCTTTATTTCATGGTTCATTAAATGTTCAGGACAATGTTGAAAGTGAAGATGTTCTACATATTTTGGAGTAGTATCAACAGAATACAGACTATTAACAAACGGAGACTAGACTCTCGGTAGTCAGCAATGAAATGTTTAGCTTTGAAGAATTTGTTGGCTAACTTATTTACTCGACCTTATATCCGAATGCGATAATAGCTTCCCTCCTTAGTTGGCTTCCTATGTCCAATACATTAATTTAGATAATTGATGGACCCAAATATCACACAAACTCATAAAATTCAGGTACAGTGCCTAATTTCATCATGTCAATATGTAATTACAAGCTTACCGTTTTGTAACGAGCTATTTGTGTTACAGAAATGCGACACGGTAGCCGAATTCTATTGTCATCTGTCAAATTGCCCATAACATTAATGGGTTCGAATATTAAAATAATGACTTTAAATTAATTTTGTTTCCATCATAAATTAAAATTGTTTCGCAATGTTGCTATTGTTCTGAAAAATAAAAGAGTTGCAGCAATGTTAGTTTGCTTTTCATATTTATTCTATAATATTGACTTAAATTTACATTGAAGGAGCGTCGGTTTTTAATTATTATATTTCTTTGGGACAACTAAAAGTTACATTTACTAATCTTCTACACATTCTATACTATAACAAGAATGTAATTTAACGAGTATGCACTTCTCGAATTTCGTGAAAAAAAATTGTTGCAGGTATCGAGAAATAAATAATAAAATAAATTTCAATCATTTTTAGAAATGTTTGTCTGTCGGTTTTTTTTTTCGAACTGACTATGCTATTTTTTTTTTTTATTGGGTAATAAGTAAATCCTCTAACTAAAGAAAGAGACCTTATCTAGATTCACATTATTAAGAAAGCTCAACTAGACTTATTACTATCTTACAATATTGAAAATAATAAAAATGAAATGATTATTTATGTATGTATGTACATATGTATGGGTATTCTTATTTAATATATAAATATTCAATATATTTATATTTTTATTTTTTGTACTTTTTATTTTTTATTATTAAAACAAAAACTACACATGAATAAAATAAAACTTAAAATAACTCTTTTATAAATAAACAAAAAAAACCCCCTAAGTACTTTATCTACATTTTGTAAGTTCTTAATAAAATATATACAATAGCTTATTGGCCTTAATTTATTTGTTACATTTTTTAACTTTTCTACAATTTGTACACAGAATTTTATAAAACTGTCTCTAGTGTTTTTGTTACTTACTAAATTTTTGAGTTCATTTTTGCATACTTTTTTATCGGTGTAGACTTCGTTATCGATATAGAAGCCAAAAATAATCTTTTTACAATTTTTGTTCTTTTTACAATTTTTGTCCTTCCTTTTGTCCTTTCCCTCAGTAAGAAAAGCATATCTTCTGGAGTAACTTAGTCTTTGTTTCATTAAAAACGGTCCGCTATATCTTAAATTATTGTAATTTTAATGAGGGTTCGAGTAAAGTACAAGAGTCTTCTCTAATAATCTTTAACTAATTCGGTTGAACGCGTTAATCCCAGGAACTACTGAAATTGAAAGTTCTTTCAATGTTATATAGTTCATTTATTAAAGAAGGCTATAAGCTATATATAATGCTATATGATGATAATCATGCTAAGATCTGTGGGAGTAGAACACCAATGAAGAATGTTTCAAAATCGTTTTTTTTTCTTTTTCTTTTGAGAGCTTCCGCTGCCTGTTGGCGTTAGTTAGTAACTTTTCCACATAGACGAAGTCGCCGGCAGAAGCTAGTTACTAATAAGAATAAAAAGTTACGTAAAAATCAGCTGTAATTTGTATACATTAATATTGAGCAAGTGAAGAAACGAGAGATCGTAATAGATTAATTAACGGCGAGTCACCTAAAATCAAATTTAAGACATCGACATTTTTCTCAATTACTTCTTAGTCAATTGATGCACTTTTTATTAAATGTTGAATTATGCATTTACAGCAATGTTACAATCGGTATAAATAATTTTCTAAAGCTTCATAGTATTCTTTATTAAAAATTCTACAGTAAAATACGGGGTGTAAGGGGTGTCGGATAACATCTAAGATTTGAGACATCCAAGCCAACCTCACCTGCACGTGGTGCACCCTGCTGAATAACGAACGAAGCAATGCCGATAGCGGGGTGGTAGGGTTCTACAGTCCGACTGGGTCGCAACCACCATGTATATGGCGAAAATGCCCGTCATAGTGATTCGCTTCTGCGGGTCGCGCTTCGGGATCAGCCTGTGCATATCCAGCTTTTCGCAGGCCGGCATGACAGGGGCGACCGGCGATGGATACTGTGTCACTCGGTGGTGGCCATTGTTTTTGGATTGTACTGTTCTTACCATCAGGCACAGTGCAGTCATTTTGCTGTGCTACAATAAAAAAAATTTAAATCGTATGATTAAATAGAGTACCTATCTATATTTTACTATCGTAGCTTGATCGATTACTCCTGTTTGCGCTGCACGATTTCATTTTATATGCAACAGGGCAGCTGCCTAAAATTTGTTACTGTCTTGCACCACCCGGGAGGCACGTGCTGGAGAATGAGAGGTACACTTCCTGAGGATGCGAGTAATATTAGCCCAGGATTATAATGAAGATAAATAAAGAAGTCGAATGCGAAAACACTGAGGCTTTTTTAATCATATTAATTAATATTAATAAACGAGTTGTTGAGTTGATTAAACTTGTCAAAATGAAATCTATGTTACCTTTAACGTTTCGAAGGTAGTATGAAGATTCGAGACTCGCTATCTTTAGAACTTTATTATCTGCTTAAGATATTCAACTATAATACTTTGTTTCTGAGGTACTTTAATTGTAGTTTATCCGTTAATAGCGTTATAGGTTCGATAACTTGTCAAATTGCGTTTCTGAACACATCATCATACGATAAATTTCAGTAAAACTCAGGGGGCCATTTGACAGTTTATCTTATGGATATCTCATGGAGTATCTCGGACACCGGGCATCAGTGGCAAAAGTGTTTGACAATGTTTAATAGGCTTAGGTTGGAATCCTTGCGACCGAACCGAAGTTTTCGTTGAACGAATACATCTTTATGAAACCGTAACATTATCGTAGGGCTCTTTGTATGACCGCCTGGCTAGCTACAATCTCAAGTTTAAAATCTTTTACCAAGCACCGATAGGTATATTCCGAGAGCTGCACTTAAGAACCAGTCCTTATTTAGGTTTAACGTGTGTACTTTCTTAGACTACATTGTCGTGTTACATCAGGTGAGACTGTGATAAAACCCTAATATCTATAAAGTATTAGTAGTCCGGTGAAGCTGTTAAGACCTTGCTTGGTCAATAGCGTAGTCAGTTCGAAAAAAAAGAAAAAAAATCTATAAAGTATTAAATAATAGGAATATTAAGGTTTCTTTGAATGCGTATTATTTTTTTTCCGCGCATCGATGAGACATCATATTGTTTTTTTAATTAAACCACTTTCTTTGGAATATATTTCTAGAATAATCAAGATATATCTTCAACATTCGAATGTAGTATATGTGTTTTATATAACATAATAAGGAATATAAAAATAGGAGACAACCGGCAACGAAAAGTTAAATTAGAATACAAAGTGAGATGGATAAGTGAGCAAAGAGAAATATAAAAACAGTGATATCAATGAATAAGGAAAATTATGAAGATACAACAGCTGCAATCAATCTACTGTAAATGGCATCTGTCGTATATCTGTATTCTCTACATGTGCGAAGCAAAGTCTCGTATCGTATAATTATCGTATTTAGTCACCCATGCACGAAATAATAAAAGTATTTGCAAATGTGTAACATTTTTAAAAGTTATTTAGCCGCGTTGATAGATTCTTTGATAGGGAAAAACTTATGGAATCGCGAGACCGATGACCTAGACATGTTCGTGACGTATTGTGCTTGCGTAGTATTGTGGGCGCCGTAGAGGTGTTTGTTAAATGATATAACTTTTTATGTTTAATAATTTTTTACTTATGTAATAGGTATACAATATTTATATATATATTATATGTGCTCATCGGCGAGCGATCCAATATTGAGTGAGGCGCCGAACCACTCGCGCAGCTATTGCGCCCGCGCAGCCCCCGCCCCCGCGCAATATGTTCCACCCTCTCCCCTGTACGTAGGTGGTAGCGTTGTCGCCGTGACAAGTATAGAGGCCTGTCTACATCAAATATTGATAATTTGTATTGAGCTGGTGCTGCCCATCGTATGTTTGATTAATTAAAAAACTGTATATATAATTTGCTATAAATATAATCGCTCAGAGTGATAAAAGATGTTTAAATTATATTAATGATAATAATTACAATTTACAAATTATGTAATTTAAAAATGAGACTATAATTGATTTCAAAATTCATATTTCCATTATTTTGAGTTTTCACTTCTGCCTACAGTCCTTATATAACAGCGTTGATTTTTTTTTATTTAACTCTCTCTCTTATAAAATCAACATCCACCCTTGGCTTCAAGTATTTTTTTGTTAATGTCAATCTTAATGCATTCGTGTAAAAGTTAAGCATGGTCATTCTATAAAAGTATATCGCAATATTATGACTCGCGTGCAGATATGAAGTGGCGGAACAAAATACTCCATAATCAACATCAAACCACAGATAGCAATCGCTTTGACACGTAAATAATAGTTTCACCACAAAATTATGAACTTACACCATACTTTTCACTTGTTTAATTTTATCAAAAGTATTGTACGTTACATTCTAATTTACACTCTCATGTTTCTAAGAAATAAAAAATACATTTTGTTATTTAATCATTAAATAATGTTAATAATAAGTTGTATAAAGAATTTGCATAATTTTCTATTTTAATAATTTGTTAATGACAATTTATTTACTTTTCCAAAACGTTATATAGTATAATGTTGTTACAAAGTAGTTAATAACGATTTGTAATTGCCATATGTCTCAATATTAGCGTTTTCAGAAAATTTGAAACACGAAAATTTCTCGTAAACCACCTATATGTTTGTTCCGCGAGCTGCATTTGATAGCTAGTTTTCATCTAGATTAAACGTGATACCTAAAGACCACGTTGCTATTTAATATCAGGCAAAGTTGTTCTAAAACACTAAAACTTATTTATTTATTTACGTAAACCAAAACTTTATTACTTTAAAATGTAGTGATAAGCAAATGGAAATATACTGTATAAAAATGGTTTATTTCCAAATTTTATGGTTATGAGACAGAATTGCTTGATTTCTTTAAAACGTATATAAACTAGCCTCTGCCCGCGACTTCGTCCGCGTTCAATTGTTACTTTGGGCTAACGCTAACACACGCAGCGGAAGCTCTCAAGAGGAAAAAAACCCCGATTTCGAAACATTCTTCATTGGTGCTCCGCTTATTGGTCGTAGCATGATGATATACCTATAATCTTCCTCGGTAAATGAGCTATATAACGCTAAAATAATTTTTCAAATCGGACCAGTAGCTCCTGAGATTACCCCCTACAACCTCACAAACTTTACCTCTTTATAATTTTAGTGTATAATAATTCTTGAAGTCCCTCTTTTAAGTAGTCGGTATAGGTATGTTTTTTAGTCAAAATCGTATAAAACAAATACGGTATGACTGTGTTCCACCATGAGCTGAAATGATAAAATGTAAGCATTTTATTATAATGTATTTTATTAGACTGATAACAAGGATAGATTTCTTCAAAAGATGTCGTGTTTTTAAATTAACTTCAAGGGGCGTTTGTAGTTTATGTTTCTTGTAGTGTATACGGCACCAAAACGAAGCACTATAAATAAGCACATGTTTAAACAAATCAGTGACTTTCCAGTAAAATGTAGGTAAATTAAATGAAAATGACAGAACAATAGATATTCGAACTGAAGAACACTGTGGCGTAAACATATTTCTACAAAATTATCTATTCGTCTTTCTATAGAAGTCACACTCGCCTTTATTTTTTCTCGCTCTCTGCCCCTCAGTACACTTACTTCTTTCTCACTTAGCGTAGGTACTTTCTGTTTGAAATTAATGCATAATACGTTTGTTGTCTCGTAATATGGCTTTATTCTTTTTTTACAATAGACTGTTATTATATATCTGTTGTTTACATATGTGCGTGAACTTGTAAATGGCCATATTTATGTTATTAGTTATATTATATTGTTCAATTTTGTTAGCTGTAAGTTCACCATGTATTTTAAAAATATACTAAATAAACAAAATTAACGAACTTTATCGCGTGTTCTGATTGGATCGTTTTTGTACGCGTCACGCTCCAGAACGTTAAGGTTGTCATTTTGAGCGTGAACACTTTCTATCCCGCACTTTGTATTAATAATTCCGCTCCTAAAGTTTGTAGCGTGGCGATAAGATTTTATAATTTTTTTTTTCAATAAACCAAGTATGTGAAAATATATTTTTATATCTAACTAATAATTCAAGACAGCGCGTTTAAGCAAAAAAAAAAGAAATAATCTCTTGAACTTTGTAATGGTTCTGTAGAAATATTATGTTACAGCGGAATTTCTAGAACTAGTTTACGTTACAAAAATTCTATTACTTGTCGCTTATTACGCGGCAAGTCTGCCTCAGCCGGACAGCGCTGCATTTAGTATAAGCTCAATACTGGACGCGGCGTTACCTGCTTTGCATCCCATTGTGGCTGCTGGTTCAAATCGATGTGAGTATGAATAATACATTTAATAAAAAAAAGTAATAGACGTAAACAAAAATTATCACATCATAACAGCCTACAAAGGATCCACTACAACGCCATAGTCCACTTCCCGAAGGCATAATCACCACACCAGTCTACAGCGTATTGAACGTTCAAACTTTGAGAAATCCATAGTTGTAAATTTTCCCACATACGGTAGTACTTACTACAAGAACATTTCTCAGATTCAAGTTTCCTCGTGATGTCTTCCTTCAACGTCAGCAGATAGAATTACTAATTAAAACAGGTAAATGCAAACAAATTCCGGAAAATTCGTTTTTAGGTACACACCAGGACTCAAACCTGAGATCATCGAATTGACATTCCACCGTGACCAGTACAGCCACTCGACGACCAAAATTTACAAAGAAGAATTCATACATTTTATAACTTAATTTTAAGATTAAAGATTTTTTTTTATGTCATAAGTGGCAAACGACCAGGTGCGTCACCTGCTGTTAAGTGATCATCACCGTCCATGGACACTAACAACACCAAAGGAGTCGCAAGTGCGTTGCCACCCTTTGGGGGGAAGGGATTAGGGGAGGGAGAGGGAGAGGAGGAGAGGGGAGGGGAGGGGAGGTGGGTCTCCGGTGCTCTCACTGACCGAACGAAACGCAACAATGCAAGCACTGTTACTTCACGTCGGTTTTCTATGAGAGGGTTAAAGAGACACGTTAAAGCTATTACTGATTTAGAATGGGTTGGCTCGCCCGGGGTAGTAGCATCCTCTCACAGAAAACCGTTGTGAAGGAACAGTGCTTGCATTGTTGCGTTTCGTACGGTCACTGAGAGTGTCGAGGCTCACTTCCCCTCCTCCCACCCCTCCCCCAAACACAGGCTGGCAACGCACTTGCGACTCCCCTGGTGTTGTTAGTGTCTATGGTGATCACTTAACATCAGGTAACACACCTGTTCGTTCGCCTCCTATAATATAAAAAAGATCGGACTAATAGTTTCTGAGATTAGTGCGTTCAAGCAAACAAACTCTTCAGCTTTATATTGTTAAGTATAGATTACAAGCAGACAAAGTTGAAGGCTCTTGTTAGTAATATTTAAAAAAAATGTAATTTCAAAAGCAATTTCTTACATTGGTTTAGAAATTCTTTCTTACATTGTTATTATTTAACAAAAACAGGCTAAGTACGCGATAGAACGTTATATAAAATGATTTTGCAGCTAATGTCACTAACTATTAGCAAAGTTGAGAAAGCTTTTAATAATATGATTAATATCGTAAAATCTTTTTACCTTCATTATCTAGATCACGTTACTGGCGAGAGGATGAAACTTCTCGAAGTTCGTCGTAAAAACAAATTTTGAGAAAGTTATGAAAGTAAACGAAACCATATTAAAATTGTCTAGCAATTTTTGACGTTAAAAATTGCAACCAAAATCCTTCGTAATGAGTTTGGCATTTACAACAAATAACATGAATTTAATGTGATAAATGGATCACCTCGTCAAATCAAAAATACTTTATTCACTTAGGCGCTTATAAAAGTCAAAACTACCTTACTAGCTTTGATTTCATTTATTACTTATATTGAAACCAGATGGCAGCACGGTTGCCCGTCCATTACATACATAATTAATTCTATTGTATGATTTTTATTATTATTCAATTTAATATTTTTTATTATTTTTTTTTTAATTTTTGATTGCATTGTTTATAAACTATCTATTGACAAAATCAAAAATATGTAAAAACCGGATGGTACAGAAATGTAACGTCATATTGCCGTAACGGACTTCCATTGCATTGTCGTCCAGTTAGTCGCGCCTAAAGAACTTTTACTTCAAAAATATTTACGCAAATGATACTTTCAATTTACAGGTGAAGCATTCAAAAGCTTCTTTGGGTTAACATACGAACAAATGCAGAGTAAAAATATCTCCGTCCACGAAGTCTTAAACATAGATTTGATTACTAAAAATGGAAACGTAAAATATAATTTAACAGCAACAAAACGATTAAAACAAATCATGGCGGATGCTAAAGCAATTGTTGTACTCATACACGGCTTCATGGAGAGCTCTGATGGCTGGATGGTGAAAGGCTTGGCCCCAGAATTACTTAAACGTCCAGATCTAAAGATTTTTGCTCTGGACGGAAGGAAAATAATCAATTTGGAGTACTTTAGATCATCAACCTATGCAAGATTTATGGGAGAACAATTAGGCACATGTTTGAGTGAGGTTATTAAAAGTGAGTAAATGTAATTATACCCTAAAGACAAAAGATCAAGAATTCAAATTTTATTATATTGTATTAAAAATTAACCACGTAATTATCGTCATCATCGGCCAATAAGAGACCCACTGCAGGGCCAAAGGCCTCTTCCCGAAGCAAGGTATGGGCGTTACGCCACATTATCACTACGCTAGCCCACGACGTATTGGCGATTTCAAGCTCTGAGAAATCCACAGCTCTATATTTTTCCCACATACAGTAGTACTACAAGAACGTTTCTCAGGTTTAGGCTTTCTCACCATGTTTTCCTTCACCATCAGTCGATAGTGTTACCAATTTAAATTAGTAAATGTACGCGAATTCCGAAAAATTCGTTGGTATACGCCGGGGTTCAAACCTGCCGACATCGAAATAATATTCCACCGGTCGAACCACAAGGCCACCATGACTTGTTTTACCACGTAACGTAACGTAATCTATAATCGTCTAAAATTATCATCACTTGTCGATAATATACTTTGCGGCAATCCATCTTATATCATCATTACATAGTATTAAACAAAGTCCCCTACCGCGTCTGTCTGGCTGTCTGTTCGCGGTAAACTCAAAAACTACTTAAAGGATTTTCAAGCAGTTTTCACCAGTGGATAAAGTGATTCATGAGGAACGTTTTGGCATATATTTTGTCAAGGATTTTTTTACAATCAGGGCGGATCAACGTCTGCCGGACCCGCTAGTAACTGATAAATTGTTAATTATTTCATTATTCCCATCTGGAACAATCAATCTGTACCAGTAATCAATTTGTTCTAGCATGAATTGAATAAACTAGGAAATAATCTGGCATTTGAACATGAATGAAGTTGTTTCTAAAATTTGATTACCTACGTCTGTCGAGGTAGTGTGCAAATACATTATCAACGATCTACCATTGCTTCGTTTGAGATGTAAATATTTTATAAATATGTATTGAGAATTTCCTAATACGCACCAATATGCAGTAGAAAATAAAAAAGATGTGGTGTCGGAGAATCGACACAATTTGCAAAAAAAAAAATGTGCTCAATTTTATGTAGGTTTTCTTGACTTTTTTCTTAAATTTTGCTGATGGAGTGGTAATAGAGAGAGAAGGGATGAGAGAACGAAAAGAAAGAAGGAGAAAGAGAAAGGTATTATATTATACACTACTCGCTTGTGTATACGACTGTCGCGCCTGCGTACGTCTCATTTAACAGATTTTATTCCACGGACTTTTTCTTACGGTTTTACTATAACATTTTTTTCAGTTCGGTCACGCAGCAAAATCCCTATCTCCTTCAAGTCTGCCACAAGAAACTTCGTTCCAAAATATAATTAAACGAAAGAAACGCGAACAAATAACAAAGCTTATATTTTGGTTATTCATTTTTTCAATAACCTATTTTTTATTTACGCAGATGGCCAGGATCCTGCAAAGATAAGGTTAGTCGGTCACAGCCTTGGTGCCCATATAGCTGGGATAACAGGGAAGCGAGTTCATAAACTGACTGGTCAACAACTCAATCAGATTACTGCTTTAGATCCTGCTGGACCATGCTTCAGTAGCGTTAGCTCTGCGAGTCGCCTCGATCGTACTGATGCTTTATATGTTGATGTTATTCACACAAACGGTGGTATGTTGGGCTTAAAAGAACCTATAGGTAACCTATAATTTTATTATATAATTTTTTTAATAGTTCATTATTAATTCTGAGTCACGATCATCACATGCTGATAAACTTATCACACTGACACACTTTTGATTCGTTACGATTTGGAGTCAACCAGTATGTAACCAGATGTAGGGATTTAGAGGCCGGCATAATAATGAATTCTAAAATTCACGCTAGCCATTGTTGTTTTAATATTGCAATTTTGGGGTGTAAGGGGTGTCGAATAACATCTAAGACTTGAGACACTCGAGCCAACCGCACTTGCGCGTGGTGCACCCTGCTGAATAACAAACGAGGCAATGGCGAAAGCTGGGTGTTGGGTTCTACAGCCTGGCTGGGTCGCAGTCACTGTGTATATGGCGAAAAAGCTCCTCATAGTGATTCGCTTCTGCGAGTCGCGTTTCGGGATCAGCCTGTGCATATCTAGCTTTTCGCAGGCCGGCATAACATCGGCGACCGGCGATGCATAGTGTGTCAGTGTGCTTACCATCAGTCACAGAGAAGTCATTTTGCCGTGCTACAATAAAAAAAAATGTGTTTACTATCGAGTGTTCTCGTGCTCCTATAAAAAAGGCCACTATAATGTGACAAAAACTTAACTGCAACATGCTGAATCCATTAATAGATTCAGCGTGTCGCTACCACCTACTATATTACTAAATCTATATCTATACTAATATATAAAGCATTATATTTATAGATAGCCCCCTAATCTACATTTAAAATGTAATCAGAATCTAATAGAACTGAGGTTCGTAATCGATGTGGGTCGCTTATCCTAAGGACAGATGAAGAGTTTGTTTGTTTGTTTGTTTGGTTGAACGCTATGATCTCAGGAACTACCAGTCTGATTTGAGAAAGTCTTTCGGTTTTAGATAGTTCATTTATCGAGGAAGGCTATAGGCTATATATCATCACGCTAAGATCAATAGAAGCAGAGCACCAATGAAGAATGTTTCAAAATCGGGCACTTTTTTTGCTTTTGAGCGATTACGTTATTATTATATACGTTGCCATGGTAACGTAGTAAGTAGTAGTAATAATATTCGTCCAATAGGACAGGCGAAGGAATTAATCCATACTGCCAATTCTGAAGTTATGTAGTAAGTATCAAAGCTAACATTTTCAAAGTTTTTTTTTTCCTATTCAAATAGTTCATAGGCGGAGGAATTAATCCATACTGCCAATTCTTAAGTTATGTGGTAAGTATCAACGCTAACATTTTCAAAGTTTATTTTGTTTTCGTATTCAAAATGTTATACTACTTTTATTTCCAATTTTTTATTTGTTCTATATTACGTATTATAAAAATAAAGTTTGTGTATGTACAATTAAAATAACAACTTTTTGATGAATGGATATGGCTACAAATGACCAAAAAAAAACTTTTTTTATACTTTGTCTATATTTTTATATTATTATATTTTGTCTGTTTGTTTGTTTAT
>MU158799.1:977491-988911 GCA_015888305.1 Antheraea pernyi
GGCATAAGCGCCAAATTTTCTATATAATATGTCGTACATTATTTTATCCATCATTATTATTTTCTTAGTCTTCATAATCATAAAACAAAATTGTTCAAATAAAGATTTCGTACGTTTAGTATTATATACGTTGCCATGGTAACGTGGTAAGTTTCTATCGCAAACATTTTCGAAGTTTATTTTGTTTTCCTATGGAAAAAGTTTATACTACTTTTATTTCTAATTTTTTATTTGTTCTCTATTACGTATTATAAAAATAAAGTTTGTGTATGTACAATTAAAATAACAACTTTTTGATGAATGGATATGGCTAAAAATGACCAAAAAAAACTTTTTTTATACTTTGTCTATATTTTTATGTTATTATATTTTGTCTGTTTGTTTGTTTGTCCTGGGTAATTTCCAAAACGACTGGACCTATTTTAACGGGAATTTTACTTTTTAGCACACGTCTCACGTCATCAATTTCACATGGACTAATACGTAGGTAGCAGTCAATCACTACATAGTGTACCAATTCAAATAAAAAGAGAATCATTAAAATCGGTTCATAATTGACTAAAATATCGATTAACATTATATCGATATATATATATCGATAACATGCATGAAAAAAATATATGCAACCGAACATAGTAACCTCCTCCTTTATCGAAGTCGGTTAAAAAAGTCCTCTGTCAGCTTATCTGTTCGCGATAAAGTCAAAAACTACCATTTTCATGCTGTTTTCACCAGTAGATAGAATGATAATTCATGGGGAAGGTTTAGGTATAATTTGTAAAAGTTTTTTTATTATATTTTATTATCCGGGCGCGACACATTTATCGAGGATGGCTACAGGCTATATATCATCACGCTAAGACCAATAGAAGCAGAGCACCAATGAAGAACGTTTCAAAATCGGGCACTTTTTTCCTTTTGAGAGATTTCGTTAGTAGTAGTAATAATATTCGTTCAATAGGACAGGCGAAGGAATTAATCCATACTGCCAATTCTGAAGTTGTCAATATAGGTTTCTTATATATCCTTTAATCAATTTTATTCCATGTCTAAGTTACAATAAAGGCATAAGCGCCAAATATTCTATATAATATGTCGTATATTATTTTATCCATCATTATTATCTTCTTAATCTTCATAATCATAAAACAAAAGCGTTAGTATTTTATACGTTGCCATGGTAACATGATAAGTTTCTATTGCAAATATTTTCGAAGTTTATTTTGTTTTCCTATGCATAAAGTTTATACTACTTTTATTTCTAATTTTTTATTTGTTCTCTATTACGTATTATAAAAATAAAGTTTGTGTATGTACAATTAAAATAACAACTTTTTGATGAATGGATATGGCTACAAATGACCAAAAAAAACTTTTTTTATACTTTGTCTATATTTTTATATTATTATATTTTGTCTGTTTGTTTGTTTGTTCTGGGTAATCTCCAAAACGACTGGACCTATTTTAACGGGAATTTTACTTTTTACTGCCAGATAACCGAAATTATAGCGGTTGACATATTGTATTTTATTTGTCCGCGGCTTCGTCCGCATTACTTTGGGCCGATTTTCACGGGGTATTCACTGATAGATAACAGACCTCATAAAAAATAATTTAGGTTTTTTATTCGCCTTCGGACGCAGTGGAATATCCGTAATGCTTGAACTGATTTTCACGGGACTTTCACTGGAAGATAACTCACCTTATAAGAAGTAACTTAGACTATTTTATTTTGTTTCTCAAGACTTCGTCCGCAATATCCTACTATCTCCTAATTGATTGGACCGACTTTCACGGGGCTTTTACGGGCAGATAACTAGCGGGCTCGGAAGACGTTGTCCCGCCCCGATAATGAAATGAAAATCTTGACAAATTATACCTAAACCTTCCCCACGAATCATCATTCTATCTACTGGTGAAAACGGCATAAAAATGGTAGTTTTTGACTTTATCGCGAACAGATAAACTGACAAAGGACTTTCTTTTTAACCGACTTCGAAAAAGGAGCAGGTTACTATGTTCGGTTGTATGTATTTTTTTATATATGTTATTATTTATTATTATTTAGTTATTTTCCTCAATTGTGAACCGATTTTAATGATTTTTTTTTATTTTAATTGGTACACTATGTAGTGATTAATTGCTACCTGTGCAGTCGTCCGTGTGAAATTGATAAAAATATGTAACAACCACGTGAGACGTGTGCCTTACTGGACTCCAAGAATAAATATACATAATTGAAAGTCATATATTTATAAGTAATATGAATGATATCATATTTTTGGTCAATTTGGCGGCCATATTGTTTTATTTATCGAGTTTGCTTCTACATAACTAAGTCATTATAGCAACGTATAAGAATAATTTAAGTATATCGACAATACGGGCATATTATATCTATATAATAAAACATTTAAGATATATAATGTATAGCTTATAATTTTCATTACTTTCTTATATAGTGTTAGTGAGCACTGAGCGTGGTATATAGTAGATTGAAGTTCCAGGTATGTTGCTGATGATAAATCCCATCCCATTCGATATACTATTGGTATTCATATATCTAATGTACACGTTACATGTTACAGTAGATTGCATTCGTATCGTAATTACAAATGTTTTTGAAAAAGTGTTTCTGTAATGTACACATCCACTCACAGTTTTACAATTCTTTAATACATTTTTAAAAAGCGCGTGCGGAGCCGCGGGTAACAGCTAGTAACCGATAATATCAAACTACTGTAATAAATTGATGGAGACTTTGTTGTTCTTTTTAGTTATAAGACTTGAATAATTTATTACATTTTTTTTATCAAAATGATGCATTTTGTAGGCTGGTATACCAATCCATGGTGGTTATTTCCGACGTCAGGAAAGGAGATAGGAGATGCAATAGGAGTACAATTTTCAGTTGTTCTCAATCTCTCCTCGATGTTTTCCATCAGTACTATCCAAAAATATTACCAATTTTTATGTCATGAAGTAGAAAACTGGCATTCAGTCCGTTTGGTATTGTCTGGCCACCATAGCCTATGATTAGGTATAACCAGCTTTGAAAGAACCGTGAAAACAATTACAATAGATTATTTCTTCTGAGGTTTGTGTTGAAACACGTCATGTGGCAGTGCGCATTGCCAACTAAACAATTTGAACAGGTTTACAGCAGCGCCAGCAATGCTGCATCGTGGTAGAAATAGGTATGGTGGTAAAGATTCGTTATTTGAACCGGTACAGAGGTTCTTTAACCATTAAATTTAATTAAAGTATCATTTAACAGTGAAGCACTTAGATAAGCTTGTTCCGTCAAGTTTATGCTGGGGTTTACGTTTATAATTTGAACCAGAGAAATATCAGATTGGCACTGAACAAACATGACTTTTTTATACAATTATGATTCAAGGCCATAAAGACTTTTATCCCAACGGTGGAATGTCACAACCAGGCTGCATCTTGTCAATTTGTGATCACAGTCGAGCTTGGATGCTTTATGGGGAGACAATAAACTCGCCTAAACAGTTTCCTGGTAAGTTATTCTTCAAAGTATCTATTATATACCTACACTATTAGTATTATATAACTACACTTTACCTAATGACAAGAACAGTAAAACCTGTATATAAAACTTTACGCTTGAAAGATGCTGTGTTATACAATCAAAGGAACACGTTACCACTGAAAACCTTGCCACAGCTTCACAGTTTTGGCAATACGAATTTTATTACTATTTCGAAGAATTGGTTAAATTATAATTCCGTAGCTGAGCACTTGTGATTCTATCAAGGGAAGATGAGCTTGGTCAAGACATTGGCCTTGATGTGTTCAAGAATTCAAATTTAATAGTAGTAGTTAACAAAGACACACGCTTATAAACACTGTATAGGCCTAAAATAACTAATTCTTGATAAATAGTAAGGGATGTATTCATGGTATTTGCTTCACTGTCGTTTCATCGTCTTCTAAATGTTATGAAAATTAGATAAGCAATTTAATTTTTAACAACAATAATCAAACCGTGTTTCTGATCTAATGATATATCATTTAACTAATGTGATTCAATATGTATTTTCTTCATTACTTGGTTTTAGCTCGTAAATGCGACAATTGGACGATGTTTGCTGAAGGACTTTGTTCAAAGAATGATTTGTCTTACATGGGTTTGGATTCTCAACTTGGTGATCCTGGTATTTATTATCTTATTACAGGATCTTCACCTCCCTTCGGCTTAAGTTCTGCTGGTAGTGGATAATTTACAATAATAATAAATAAGATGTATTTTTATTGTTTATATTTTTTATCTTAGTATCTTTATCTTAGTTGTTAATATACAGTTAAGTCTTATACTGAGTGTTAGCTTAGACGCCAGCAATAGTTTTACACGACAACCATTAGTCGTTTCTGGTTCTAAAACAATTTAAAAAATAGATGCTTGATATTTGATCTAATTATTTCGTGAAAAGCAAAACTGATTTCCATCCAATACCAGATGATTCACCCAACACAAATTCTGATACTTTAAAGTTTTAGAACAAGCTTTAACTAAGGTTCTCTTTGTTGTTTATTAGTATTTTTTTAAATATTATTATTTTATATATTAAATATGACCATGAACAACCATACGATTGAACGGTGTTAACCTTTGACCAAGTCACCTGGTATAATAGGTGAATCAAAACGATTCCTTCAATTCAATATAATTAGTGGAAGCCATATCCTATATCATACGTTTGGAATAAGAAAACGAAATCACAGAAAGCGAGTGAATTTAAAATCTTTTAACGTATTATAACTTTTTAGAATATAAAATAGTATTAAAGATTACCAGATGGAAGTCTCTTTGACGGGGAATTACGTGGATTTCAAATGATGCTCGGTGTACTGTAATCCGGGCTTAGGAGACAAGCACTTAGCGTAGGCCCGAGTCCTTAAATACTTTTACACTTAAACTCAATCACCCTTGAACCAAATTCGAGTATGCTTATCTATCAAAGAACTTAAAGGCTAATTTATATGATTCGTTGAATATACGTGAAGTATATTATTTTACGTATATTCTTTCTTAGTTATTTTAACAGGCAATATATCTGTACTGACAGCGTAAACAACTATTTGTTGCTGTATTTATGTCACGATAATTACTGAAAGGATTTTTTTTTTTTACATTGTTTATAGGGGCTTTTATTCCACTGAACATATCAGCCCCATTGTTCCCCAGTCTTTCTAGCTCTATCATGAGAGTCGCTGATGAGGTATCATAACCAGGTCATACAGCATCTTAGCTTCATCCGAACAGGGTTCAGCCAAGATGCTGTGACAAATACCTATGTTCTGGCAACTACTATTTATACTAATCATCAACGACTCTCTTTCGATGCTGATTTACGTGGACTTTTTTAAAAATAATAGATGTATTCTTTGGTCAGATTTTAGTACATACTTTATTATGTAAAGTAATTAATATACGGAAAAAAGTAATGAATTTAAAAGTACAGTGAGTCGAGACTATCAGTACGTTAATCACTTAAATATTGACCAATACATTCCAGTAGACATATTTTCAGAATATAAATCATCAAGACCATCAATTTTCTCGTATTTAAATCACAGTGACCGTGAAGCTAACTACAGACGTTAAACGTAAACATGATATACAAAACACTAACCTTAATCCAGTTAGAAAAAATAATATTGTTTGAATACAGAAATAGCATCCAATGAATATAAGTTTAAAATATGTGTAAATTTTTTTATATCATAGAAGGCAAACAAACTGGTGGGTCACCTTATGTTAAGTGGTCACCGCTGTCCATAGACACTAGAGCAACACCAGGGAAGTCATAAGTGCCTTATCAGCCTGGGTTAGGGGGGAGGGGAGGGAGACAGGGAGTGGGAACGGGGAAGGGAATGGGAGGGCTGCCTCCGGCGCTCTCACTGACCGATCGAAGAGCAACAATAGAAGCACTATTACGTCACGTCGGTTTTCTGTGATAGGGTGGTAGTACCCCGGGCGAGCCGACCCATTCATGCTGAAACCAGTAATAACTTCGGTGTGGCTCTACCACTTACAAATATACAATATAGTTTAATAATAATTTTATAATTTGTGTTAAATGAGGCGTGATTACAACTAATTTTCGTTTTATTTCGTTAATAGTTTATATCAATACATACATGATTTTTTATAACTCAACAAGTATTTTCAACAGCCACATATCTATATATTAAGCATATTTATGTACCAACAAAATAAATATGGCAAAGTAGAATTAACGTTCACTTTAGTTCACATAGGGCCATATTTTTTTCCTTTTGTAATGAATTCTTTCTCCGATTAGTATAATTAGAGCGAAGACATAGAAAATTATTAGCACGCAGAGCAGAGATGAGATCTGTAAAATCTGTGTTGGATCTAAGCGTGTACTTTCACAGTCCATCGGTGGTAAATCAAAGCCAGCATCAGTAAGACGTTTAAGCACTCCAGTTTCAAAAGCCCAAAGTGTACTGTGGAAAAAACATTTAAATGCTATACTAAGAACGTACCTGATTTTATTTAAAGTATTGCTCATAGATGCTATCTTACTAAATGCCAGCAGGCTAGCCACTTTGCCACGCTTTAGGACAATGCTTATACGTCAATTGAGGTCCTTAATCGCGAGATAAATCAACTAGGTGAGTTGCGAGCTATTTGGAAAGTTATGCAGACTAATTCCACGGTCCGTACAGTTTTGATTCGAAACTGCGAAAATAATCTGTCCGTACCAAGGGTAAGCATACTTGCACCGCTTGCGGTATTTTGCTGGTACAATAACCGCACCAACCTTCACTGACATAACTGGAAGATGTGATGGTGCCAAAGTATTAACGCACTTTTCATTGTAAGAAAATATTAATTGTGATATATGACAGTTTATATACTCCAAGAGTTGCAAAGATATAATAAAAACAAAGCACAGACTATTGTAAATATTGTTTTATAATACAATGAACACGCATGAAGTTAAGTTGATATAAAATGACCACATCCGTTTATAGCTACGAAAAACATGAACTTACATAAAAACAAATCTTGGGGTTAATTGCAATAGATTCTCTTAAAAACTGAATTAGAACGTTGTGTACTACAATATTCTAATGTATTTTGTTCTTCGATCAACAATAACTAGATAAAGGATCACGTACAAAATCGATGCTAAAAATTGTCCGCGTAAATATATACTTATGTGTAGCTATTTGTTTACTAAGAAAGGGAGAAAATAAGTTTTAAATCAGTTTTAAGTTCAACCTAATTACAACCATAACACGTAGTAATAAAGTCACAAATGTTCAAAATATTATCTAATACTTACGATAAACCGGGCAAAGCAATAAATTACTCCCCTCAAAATGAAAATACAACATTTAGTGTGAATTCAACCTTAATACGTAATGAATAAAGTACGTTTTCCCGTTATTGTGCGTGTTTGTGAGGGGCGAGGCCAAACATTTGTATCACAGGTTTAAAATCGGTAATTTTATTCAAAACTAGCTGACCCGTGCAACTTCGTCTGCACCAAAACGGTTATCACCGGTTTCAATTGTATTTTTAACCTAAAACCCGATTGCCGCCACACCTACCGTTTCCAATTGTAAATCAAAACTATCAAGAGGCTCACTCAAACATGTACACAGATGGTATGTGAGAAATCTTTTAAAATAAGCCTAGAACCCGTTCATAGCGTCATCTACGGGGTTCAATTAATATAAAAACTAACCCACATAAATTGACGGTAACGTAAAAAAATAACTTGAGGGGTCTTCGAACCCCAGTTGGAACCAAATTACTTTCCCTTTTTTGTAGACGTTTACTATACAGTCAATATAGTTTACATTATAAAATATCAAGTTGATAGAGTTCAATTGTAAATTAAACGATAAAAATATTTATAAAATAAATAATAATAAATTAAACACTGAATGATCTGGGATAGTCAAGTTAATACATCAAAAGGTAATCCTTGAGTTGGTTTGCTATTGAAATGAAAATTATATGTATGTATATATTGTATACACTCTCTCTCTCTCTTCACTGACCGAACGAAACGCAACAATGCAAGCACTGTTACTTCACGTCGGTTTTCTATGAGAGGGTAAAGTGTTTAAACACCTAATCCTATAAATATAAAAACTACCTCTCTGAAAAACATATCGACGGGAGAAAGTGAAAATGTCGTAACTTGCATTTACAAGTAACTTTGTTCCATATTCTTGTATAAAAAAATACCACTTCGAATGGTATGCGCTTTCCTGCAATTAAATTTTTCATCGATACAAACTTCGTTTTTTGCCTAGTTTTAGCACTATACATAAAAAAATGTAATTTTTGAAATAGTTTTCTACTCCAACTGGATTTTTCAAGTTACGACAATTCCGCTTTCGTTGGTCGATATACGGTATGCGACCACTACATGTGTGTTGAATAGGTGTCAGACTTGGTAGTAACTTTATTAAGTTTCTAAACCAATATAATACGTTAGGGCTTGGTAGTAAATTTATTAAGTTTCTAAACCAATATAATACGTTAGGGAACTTAGGGACCATACATTTCATTTACCATATTTTGCAATTATATGCAAACGAACATGCGGGTCAACTGATGGTAGGTGATGACCACCCATAGACACCTGAGACACAAGGGGCATCACGGATGCATTGCCGGCCTTTGATAGGCTCGTTTCTTAAAGTCGTCGCTGAGAATTATTCACGCTATTTCAAAGGATCGATGTAAGTGGAAAAATCGCACACGAAAACCGCACTTATAAAACTAATAATATGTTATTTCGCATCTGTTACATTAATCTATGAGGGCTGGAAAACCCATCCTCTCCGCTCTAAAACGCCTCCTACATGATCTCTGTTTTTTTTAATAACAAGTTTTGTATCAATCGTTTTCCATTTTATTAGTTTTTGCTTGCGGCTTCGCTAACGCTAATCTACTAAATGTTCTGCAGACTCTTGGTTTTTTTTTACCCTTTTTTTGCTTTCGTATAATTTATTATTTATGTCAAAAGTCGTTATAGTTGTGAGCAACTGTTGTTATTATATTACTTAACTGAGTTACTGAGATTATTGCGTTTATGGCGTTTGAAAGCCATTTTTAAACTATAATCCACAATATATCGCGTAGAAGTGTCCACGCTTTAATGAATGAACCTACTTCTAATTTAGATTTGATCCATTCCTCAGGAACGGTACCCTATGTCCCTCACAAAGTGTATGCACAATTTTATAATGATCGGTAGTGAAGTTACGGTTTGAAAAGGTAACAAAGAGATAAACTCATTCTCTTATTTATAATATTAGGTCAAGCGGCCAAGTTAATGTCTTAAAAAGGTGAACATATTTTTACTAGCAGATAAAAAAGACTTTTAGACTAAATATTATCCAGGTTCCATAACACTTTTCCTTTACCGTATAGTAAGAGCTGTAAAACTTTACTGAGGTAGCTCAAACTCACTGAAGAGTTGTAGATGTATACAAGTAATCAGCAAATAAAAAAAAATGTAAAGGGACTCAACAGTTAATCCAAATAAAATTAATCCGATGAGACAACAAAACCAATTTAAGGAAAACAAAGTCGCCGGTACTAGTTAAAAGTAAATTGGTGATCAAGTTACCTACTAACATTAAGATTTACTCGGGTATCCAATTTCAACAGGCACTGAATAAGAAAATAGATAAATTGATTATGATCATAAAGAGAAATAATTATATCCGTGGATTTATTTATTTAATGTTTTCGATATTTTTACATGGTTGTGAGTGAAGTTTCATTTCGTCTTAATTTTACATGTTTCCACCAATTAATTATTTACTTTATAAGATTCTATATATATACGTGAAGCCTAAACTTTGTATCCCTTTTTAACGGAATTGGGCGAACGGATGAACGTGAAATTTGTCATAGTTAAAGTTTATATGGAAGAGAAGTGCAGAAAGCTATTTATTTTATATAAAATGCATTAGAAGTACATTAAATTAATTAAAATATGCATTACTCACACTACTGCTTCAATTTTACACAACATATACACACATGTAAATAAAAAAGACATTTTCACATCTGTCAATAAAGGATGGGCCTTCGACGCTCTCACTGATCGAACAGAAGGCAACAAGGCAAGCACTATTACTTCACGTCAGTTTTCTGTGAGAGGGTGGTACTACCCCGAGCGAGCCGACCCATTCATGTTGAAACCAGTAGTAACTTCAGCGTGGCTCTACCACCTACCTACTTAAGATGCAGTCACTGCCAATAAGGTTCCAGTGATTTGTTTCCGAAACACAATATTTAAGTTGTTGTAAACAGGTACAACAAAAAAAATGACAACAAGAGAGAAGAACTTCGGCATATTGTAAAGACTGTAGCAGCAGTCGTTACGTCCGGTGAAGCTGTAAAGACACTATTTGTTAGTTTAAAACTTTAAATATAAGTTATTCAACGTGTGTTTAGCGAAAGTAAGATACTCCGGCCGTTAAATTACTTTTTCGAGTATTATTTTTGCATCTTTTGAATACACTGCGACGTGTGAAACGTTACGCACGTTCGCACATTGGCTATGTTCCAAACAAACTAAACATAATAAAAACTTACATTTCAAGTGAGCTGTTATTTAACGAGACGTATTTTTCGCGCCGACCAGATATCTAGCTATTGTTGATCGAAGATTTTGTTAGCCATACATACTTTCTGTAGTGGAATTAGATCATTTATATTACGCGGCCAAAGATACTGGTAAAGTATCTTGTTTCTTCATCTTCTTCATTGCAATAACGATCCTGAATATACTATGCCATTTCGGAATCCCTTCATTAAATGTATAGGATATATGATAAACATCAAAGAGATCAGAAACGTGCGTTTACTAAAAAGTTCTTTATACAACGTATATGGACACTAAGGAAAATTTCTATATTCAATTCATCACTAATGGAGTTAAACATCGTTGGACATGTAAATATTTTTGTAAGTCAGATGGTTCCTGAGAAGTCGCCAAGGGGTATTCCTGACACACACACAGCTAGTATAAAATTTAGTTATAAGAATATCTCACCCAATTTTAAACTGTTCCTTGTATTTAAAATCCTTTGATGTGAAAAGGTACTTCTTAATATTGGTTAATAAGTCAACCTTTGTGAGTTTACATATAACATCGCTATGGAAGCCTGCAAATTATAATATAGGTACGCATTTTCATAACTATTGTTAATTAAAAGCAAATAGATGTGAAAAATTTTATGGACATCCGTCTCTAAAAAACAAGCTTTTCTCTACTACTGACATTTTTACTACATTAACCAGTTATTTTAAAGTTGACCTGAAATTATATAGCAAAGGTACATACTGTCTTTTACATATGGATACAAAGCAGTATAATCGGATAGAA
>MU158799.1:988926-1002605 GCA_015888305.1 Antheraea pernyi
AGCGGTCTTGCCAGATTTTACACCTTCCAAACCTTCAGATATTGTAATCGTTTTCATATATAGTAATTGCTTTTCTATCATTCTCACGTGATCACAAGTTAAAGATACCTAAAGAAAGTAACTTTGATTAATAAAAGGTCATTTAAACAAATAATAAATATTTCTTTAGCTATATGTGATAAAGGTATACTTACATTATAATCCCGAAATACCTTAAAGTCATTGACAATTGCGAATTCATAATTGCTTTTAAAAAGTCCTTCCAGGGTCATACCGCCGCTTTTATCGTTCACCAAGTGAGAGAGTAGGTTCGAAGTATAAAAAGAGTATATGATATAGGTAAATATGAAGAAAACAAAGTAGACGGTACGACGTGACAACGAAACAGCATGTAGCGGTGGAACTGAAAAAATATAGTATGTCCACACTTTAGTCTACATTCTGCTAATCTTCTAAGCGAATTAAGTTTGTCCGTTCCATTTAATAAGTATTTTTCCAATGACTTCCTTAAAATTGTATGAAGTTTATCAATCTTGATAAAATTTTAAGAAGAGAATATAATTAGAAAAGGAATGCCAAAATCTAAGCCAAACGTACTTACTGTGTTGACAATACGCTCCAACAACCATCAGCATTTCGTATGTGATGCCTTGCTCGGGTACAAAACCGAAAAGGTGTGTTTCCCATTTCTTCAATAGATATAGTAGGAGAGTTATGATAAAAGCCATGCCGTGAAGACAATTCCATAGTCGTTGGGTAAACGGTTTGCTATAGAAAGTTTGAAATAAAAAACTCGTCTCCGGACGCCGAAGCACGAAACCAAATCTGAAATTATTTATGTTCACTCAAAACCAACCTTTCCAAGGATTTTTATTGAAGTATTGCTCTTTCGTCCACGCTGAGCATTGATCACAGTTAGATTATGATCCAGCTGTAAATATATATTCCATCTTACGTAAATGTCTCAATCTGGAGAGATGACTACAGATTTACCAACAATTTTAATAATTTATTTACCCCATTTCATTCGGGCCTTGGCTGGAAATCGATGTTTTTTTCATGTGCGAACCAGATTATTTAAACATTTCGAGACGTTCTGCAGAAATTTATTCCACAAATATCTTTCGCCTGACAAGAACGAAGGGCATCGCAAAGCGTCACAACGTAATGTGAATGTGATAACTGAATTATATGTGAAATTATTGAGGGCACCTTTATAGCTTTTAAAATGTCTTACTTAAGTTATTATAGTTTACCTCCATTTACTAAGTGCTTGCACAGGATAACCGTAATTCATGAGTTCTGTCCTGATACTCATTGGTCGAGTATATACATCGATATTATCGCCTTTCCGTGGATATATCGTTCCATTTCTACCAATAATATTCGTCCCGTTTGATTCTAAACGTTGAATGACATAGGATATACTACAACATACAAAACATATATCATTATAATTATCACTACATAAGTCTTCTGCCACGTCTGCCAGCCTGTCTGTTCGCGATAAACTGAAAAACTACTGAACGGAATTTCATGCTGTTTTCACCAGTAGATAAAGTGACTTATGATGAAAGTATAGTTATATAATTTGTCAAGGTTTTTTTACTGTCAGCTACTTTAAAAATAAATTATCATTAATATTTTATTATTCATATACATCGTGTTATTTATTCTCTTTTATAAAATTTTATGGAGCATAATTTTATTAAAGTTCTTATTTCTTACTTTTCATTGCTATCATCCTAGCTTCATTGTTCTAGTTCGTTTCGAAGTGTGTTTGGGACAGTTGCTATGCTACAGAAAATGAGGCTAACAAGAAATCACTGAACAGATTAATACCACTTATTTATTTTATACTTTGATCCTTCATATCACTTAATGATAACGCGTTTGTTTCGTATACACAGACGTGGATATGAAAGACTGTATAGAGATATAGTAAGAGACCATCGCATCTATACGAGTACATATAATAAGAACGTAAAACTAACCTGGAGTTTTTGGCGGGATCTCGGTCTGTCATGTAGTGTATTTTATTTTTTATTCATAATCTTGTGTTACTTGACTCTATATTGTGTAAAATTGGTGGTGTTTTATGTAATATAGTTTGTTTATTGTGCATAAGTGAAGTGAATGGAAAATAATACCACGGACCATGAATTCTGAGATGCCACAAAAATTCCATGGAAAGTTCTAACAAGTTGACCACCATCTTGTTAGTTCATTGAAATTATATCAAGAAACTTGTAATATCGATACTCACTTGACAATGGCAGTGATGGTCTACTAGAAGACTGGTTGCCAAAATGGAATGGAAGAACTTGAAATAATATTAACTACTTGACAATGGCAGTAATAATCTAAAAGATTGATTGCCAAAAATAAAGTAAAAAAAAAAAAACTAACCTGTATATACTTTTTAGATTTTCGTAAAAATAAATTGTTGCAGGTGTCTAGGAATAAATAATAAAATACATTTCAATCATTTGTAGAAATGTCGGTCTGTCTGTTTGTTTGAATACGCATCACTGCGTTCACGATTAAACCTCTAAAAATCATAAATCATATCCTCTAGTGACATATAGTTTTTGTTTTCTTAAAATCGGTCCACTCTATTAAAAGTTATTGTAAATTTAATGACGACGCAACTTAAGTATCAGAGAAAAATAGATAAGTAAATGGACTGCTCCTATATATTCAGATGACTTTATTAATAACGGTTTTTAAATAAGTTTCCATGCAGACGGAGTCGCGGGCACATAATATAATAAGAAGACAATAACAAAGCCGAATAATATATATTGTGTTATATAAACTAACTTGAATTTATATAAGTCCTGGAGAAGCTGCACAATCTTACATCCTGTGATTGTTTGCGTCCATAATATATTGTATGGATTAATTACATTCGCGTCAAAAAGTTTGTCGCAGTGAAAAATCGTTCCCACGTTTATTGTGGCGTTCATTTTTTCCCCGTAACTCCAGTTTTGTATGCCTTTAAGAGATTTTGAATGGATGAATGAATACTTTATTGCACTTTTTGTTTGTACACTGGCGAGCTTAATGCTATAAAGCATTTTCTTCCAGCTAACCAGCGGTATTGTTGTCAATGAAATAGTTTTGTAGGTAGTGCATATACAGAGGTCAGTACATACACGATAAAACATATATACAGACTTACATACGAATATATACAATAAACAAAGATAATAATTATACATATATACACAGCAAAAATTAATTATAAATACAAACTGTAAAATCACAGACACTCTACCTCCTGTTTCTCAAATAAATAATGAAATTAATATAAATTCAATCAATTAGGCCTTAAGAAGGTGCTTATAAATGTCCTAATTGCCACTGGTTCGGGAAACAACCAAGTGATCGAAAAGAACTGGCAGGAAACTCGATCGGGTTTATTTTTTTAATACACATATACGTAAAGTACATAAAGAGATTATGATGTAGATGATGTAGATTGTAGATTCCAGTCATCAGCATCGTTCACATATTGCCACCCGACTAACACCAAACGCATTTGACACGGTATTGAAACTTACCGTCTGACAAATAGATAATATGTTTTTGGACCTTGTTGTAAAACCTACCACTGTTACCTAAAAAACTGTTACTGGTCTTACCGAGTCTAAAACATGGGACAACCAGGTTGTCACAGCTTCTAGTATTTAAATTATGCCGGTCTTTTACGAAACCTAGTATTTCAAAATTATTGCTAATATGCGTTATATTATCAAGAATATATTGGGAGGGCAGAGTTATGATACCTAATTCCTGAAACTTAGTCTTTAGTGATACGTGCGGTCCCATATTGTATATTACAAAAAAAACTTTATAAGGTGTATTTTTAAGAACAATACTACGCGAGAAAATAATTTCAATCTTTTATTTGTTTTTAAGCTTTAAGGGTTAGCATGTTACCATTTTAGAATACATCGTCTTTCAGCAACGATGGCTTTGTTAATAGCGTGTCGGATATTATGTCGTTCGATGTAAGTTCGAATCCTTGCAATTTAGAGATTTCGGTGAAGGAAAGAACTGGCAAGAAACTCGATCGGGTTTATTTTTTTAACACACAACAGCCGGAGACCCACCTACCTTCCCCTTCCTTCTTCCCATCCTCTCTCCTCCTCCCTCCCCCAACACAGGTTGGCAACGCCCTTGCGACTCCTCTGGTGTTGCAAGTGTCTATGGACGGTGGTGATCACTTAACATCAGGTGACCCATCTGTTCGTTTGGCTCCTATGATATAAAAAAAAGGATTTTTTTTTTTATGTCACTGGTGGCTCACCACCAGTGTCAGTGTTAAGTGATCACCACCGTCCATGGACACTAACATCACCAGAGGAGTTGCAAGTGCGTGACCACCGTTTGGGGGGAAGGGTTAGGGGAGGGAGTGGGAGAGGAGCGAGGAGAGGGGAGGGGAAGTGGTCCTCCGGCGCTCTCACTGACCGCTTTCCTATGAGAGGGTGGTACTACCCCGGACGAGCCAACCCATTCATGCTAAAACCAGTAATAGTTTCACCATTATAATATATATAAGATAAATATCGTGATGAAGTCATAACATTGCGGTAGGTCTTTTTCAAAATACTACTGGCTAACTACCGCCCTCAAGTTGAAAATCTCTTAATGTGATCCGACAGTCACACTTAAGGCCCAGTCCCCTTTACCGTGTTTACCATCTCGGACCACATTACCATTTTATATTAGATAAAATTATGGTAGAACGTATAAAAAATTATAAACTACTTACTCAATGCAGGAAACTTTAATATATTGTTTATAAGTTCTTGTCTTTTTATAAAATTGTACTCAATGTTCTCACCTCAGCAGCTTACGTACAATACTGATCGTTACACGCGACTAGTTCAAACAAAACCGTGTAAATCCAATTAAAATCATAATTTTGTTTTAGTAAAGCCGTGTGTAACATGGATTTTCAAGTCACAAATTTTCTAACGCTTACTCCCTCTCTCTACACTCTAACACACTAACAAAATCCTTGTTTCTAACACTTATATGATATAGGGCTAATATAGAAAGCAGTAGGTACGCTTAAATTATTAAGGTCGATAACTTATATGTATATAAATAAAATGATAAGAGTCTGCCGTTGTGCGCGAAGCTGTTTTTTTATATGTCGGGCGACCTTTGTAAGTCACCCATATGTCGACGTAATTTTATATTTTAACGTAAAATGTGAAATACTGAATATAATTACTAATTATCGGTAAACTAGCAGGCCAAAAAAAATCCTCGACAAATTATACACCTGAGCCTTCCTCATGAATCATTTTATCTACTGGTGAAAACCACATGAAAGTCCGTCCAGTAGTTTTTTAGTTTATCGCGAACAGACAGACAGATAGACGAGGCAGACGACTTTGTTTTACAATATGTAGTAATGTGAACAACAGTTCAACGATTCAAGCAAGAATGTGTAGTGTATTACACTAATCACGTATAGAGTCGATGCAGTCAGGAATGCCAATAAACACTTCGTAGATACTGTCACTATTTATTTGGCCAGAGCTTCGCCTTACAATACTTCGAATACAATAAGTGCGTAGATATCACCACCATCTTGCCTATTATATTATAATTATCCTTATTTATGTATCTCTAATGTGTTCACTAATCTGTTTCGACATGTAGATCAGCGACATCTTGCCTTTCATGGCCGAACTATGAAGTCAAAGAATATACTATTATTCATAATGATCAAACTAATTATTCAATTCTATATAATGATATTCTTATTAAGTCTTATTAAAATGTATATAATAATAATAATTCTTATTTATGTATCATTAATATGGTGGCGTTAGTGTCAATGTGTCTCTCTAATATAGTGGCGCTAGTATCAATGTGTATCTAATATGTTGGCGCTAGTGTGAATGTATATTTATAATATGGTGGCGCTAATATCAATGTTTCGGTCGTGTTGTATTCTCGTCTCTTGAATGTGATGCAGCGGCACCGGCGGTGGGTGATAACAAGTGATTATTTTCGAACTGACTAAATGCTGTTAGTCTGACGGGCCAACACAATTTCACCGGGCTTTTAGGAAAAACGCTTAGGGCACTAAGCCGAGTGGCAACAAACTCAAGGGTACCAGAGTGGCTGAACCTCGGCTTGTGCTGTTACTTTGAATACAACTGTTTCGAACTAAATTAACCATGTGAGCTAAGCTATTCATACATGTATACTTAAGTGAGATACATGTGCGTCGCATGAAGGCATAGATGTATTCACAATCTAAATTTTTTTTAGCTAAGGCTAACTAACCAAAAAAAGAACAGAATCTACTTACGTACACTACGTACCGTGTGAATTTGCATACGTGTGGAATGCAGTGTATTACACTAATCACGTATAGAGTCGATGCAGTCAGGAATGGCAATAAACACTTCGTAGATACTGTCACTATTTATTTGGCCAGAGCTTCGCCTTACAATACTTCGTACAATACAATAATGCCTAGATATCACTGACATCTTGCCTTTTAAAGGCCGATCTATCCAAGCGTAGTGTGTAGTGTGTTCTATGCACTACGTGTTAGACAGGAGAGGGCAAGCAAATGAATAAAATTGTTTAAAAATAAATTTTTTAGTCAATTTTTTGTTTGTCAATTTTTTAGTCAATTGTTTTCCTTTGTACATAAAATGTATCGTTATGAAAATAAGCAACACAGACTCTAACAGCTAGGTTTTATATATAAAATATTTATGTGCGAATGTTTATAATTCTCCTCGTTTAAATGGCTTAACCGATTCTTAAATGTTATTTTATTTAACCTCTGATCTCAATTAAAAAAATAATATGTTTCGTACGCATAATTGTTCCTAGAGATACGAGATTTTCATTGGCAAGGTTATCACTCGAACTAACCTATATCGTAATAGCTCACGAGTTAGTCTGCTACGACATTTACAAATATTTACAAAAGATAACAACTTTGATTTATATTTTCGTAGAATTGTAGTTTAACGGGAAAAACAGAAATGTCTGTCTCCATATTTGATAACGTCATAATATTCAGAAATCTTTAGAAATAACTTTTCGCATGTTCGCATGATAGTGAGTTATATCTATGATGGCAGTATGTATCACACATACAAATGAACTTCTGTTCGAATAAAGAACAATAATTTGTCGAACAAATCGCAAAAAAAAAGCTCTTAACTGTTTAATCGTGCTATAGACGCGGTATCACATCTTCATTTATCGAGAATTGCAATGATTATAACAAATACCAATTTAAAACTAGACAAAACTTTTCTAGTAACATGAGTTTTATCTCTTCCGAACCATACCCTTTTTTTATAGGGGAAATCCCTAATGGATACCCATCCCGCTGGGCAGCTTAGGATGGGTTATGTCCGATTCGCACCGACTAAAACCCCATGGTGCCTTCATACACCTTTGGGCCCATCCGAGGAGCCGCGACTGCGATCTGAAAGGTACAAGATTTTAAATCGCTTAAGGGATAGTGGGTGTTAAACCCTCCCCGATGAACTGTAGGAGTCGCATCGGCATAATGCGACTCCACGACACAGGCCTGTGCTGTTTAAACTGTAAATATCCATACCCCGCTAATCTATTACTCTCTTATCTCCTCGTCACTAGTGCTATCTTCAAAATTCCTCTTATCTACTCATTCCTAATTTTATCCATTCTGGTTACACCATACATCCATCGTAATATATATGTCTCTGCCACATGTAATCTTTTCTCATCTGTCTCTTTCACCACAGCTTGCAGGTCCATACAGCTCGACAGGTTTTACACGTACGTCCGCACAAAATAATGTAGACTATGTAAAATAAAGTAGTTGCTATGAAATAACAAATCAATTTTACCAGTACGAAGTTACGGCTACTAGCTAGTTATTTTACAGTAATATAAGTTATTGTATTTATTATTAAGAAGAAATGAGAGCAGCGTTTAATCTATACAAATGCATTCCTCTGTTTTATATCTGGTTAATGAAACTAGATCAAATACTTCTATACTATATAAGCTGTATATACATATGTCGCTGTCATACTCCTATGTTAATTAATGAAATCTTAAAGAAACTAGGAAGCGTTCAAAAAGTACTAAAATTGCCAAATTATATCGCCGTTGCCAGACATCAGCTAAAGAAAGTTGGGGTATATAATAAATAAAAGAAAAACGTGCAGACATAACCAAAGTTCTTTTTATTTATCGTAACTAATTTTCTTCATTATTAATGCCCTTGTCGAGTAATTTCAACGTTCTAATTTGTTGGTGGAAACTTTGTTTGAACTTTTCACGGAGTTTTTGTCGCATCTCGGAATTCATGGTCCGTAGTATTATTTTCCATCCACTTCACTTATGCACAATAGCCGACGTAAAATGCCACCAACGTTACAAAATATAAAATAAAATAATACACGATTATGAATAAAATAAAATGAAACACGACAGTCTGAAATTCCGCCAAAAAACTCCCAACGATTTCATAGGAGGAAATAGGGTAATACAAAACCATGATTTCATTCGTTTTATGTAGGTAAAATCATTTCGAACTACAGCTGTATTTCTTTCGTTCCATTTGATAATTCGGGTTAAGCCTACTCCTTATACTCGTAGATTGCAATTCCTCTTAATATGACCGAAATGTAAACGAGCTTATTTCAAACGAAATCGTGCTAAACCTGATTATTAAAAACGATTCAAGAATTCACGAAACGTTCCTAACAATAACACAAAGATTTAATGTAAATTAAACGAAAAAGGTTTCATTAAAATCATAATTATTATAACCAGTACATAAAATCTTTATGTAAACGCCGTTGCGAAGTTCATTGTTTGTGGATATGTACCTACAGTCGATTAATGAAATATAAACAGACCGTCCATTTTATGGTTACTTTGTTTTTCTTAAAATTTCGAAACTTTGCGGAATAATATTGTAATATATTTTTTTATTATAATTATATTGAATACTAGCTGTGCCCGCGACTTCGTCCGCGTGGAACCTTTTTTTTTTCACGTGGGGAAATCCCTTATGGATACACCAGCCTCCCGGGGGAGAGGGTGGGTTATGTCCGTCTCGCACGGACTTAAAGCCCACGGTGTACGTCTACCGCTAAGTTGGGGCGGCACGAGGTCTCTGTAGACTTCATCGTGCCGCCCCAGCGGTTGGCCCAGCAGCGATATTGTTGCCGCCGGACCTCGTCCTGTTAGGAGACAGCCGGGTACACACCGGCAGCCTCCTCCATCCGCCGGACCTGCGCAATAGGAAGATGGGCCCCCGACCCATCTTCTCTAGGTCCAGCTACGGTGGGAGGAGGCGGTCAAACTGCCGCCTCCTCCTGCCCGTCCTCCATTGGCGGAGAGGGTCACTTTGAGGATCCCGCTCACGGACCCTCTCCGCCGCCTCCTTCTGCGAGACGTCTTCCTCGCAGAAGGAAGCCATTGCATTCCAGTTATCCTCACTACCGAGCATGGCCGCAACCACGCTCGGCAGTGAGAGGTCTTGCCCTACCGCCGCAGCCAGAGTGCGACGTTGCTCCTCCCACGCAGCACACTCAGACAGAGTGTGCTGCGCGATGTCCGGGTCAATGCCGCACTGATGGCATACGGCGGTCGGCTCCCTGCGTGCTATCCGGTGCAGGTACCAACCGAAGCAACCGTGCCCAGTCAGGACCTGCACCAGACGGAACGTCAGAGAGCCCCATCCTCTATTGCACCAATCTGGCAGGACCGGGCGGACGGCGTCGATCGTGTATCGACCATACCGCGCATCCGCCAGGTCCCACCTCCACCTTTCTGCCACTTCGTCCCTGGCTTCTCTTCTCCTTTCCTCTATTTCTCTGGGAGCTAGAGGCTCCCCAATTCGTTTCTTGGCCGCCATATACTCATATACGGCGGCAAACACCTCTGCCTCTAGCTCCCAGACCACCACGTTACCTACGTTATACCTATGTGAGTTCAGTAAAGAGCTAAATGGCACGACATCTTCGACAAAAACTAAATGTATATATATGCAGTCTATTTATTTTATATGTTAACAGCAAGCGTCTCTGAATTCGTACGCCTTAAATAAAATATAAAACTTAATAATAATAAACATTTTGCTTAAGGTCCTTAAAGTCTTTGGCGCTTCGTAAGGAAATTGCGTCACTTTGCGTCTTTTAAAAAATCTACCACAGGGAGTGTTTCGAAAAGCTGATCATATTGATACATACTGCTGAGTCTATTACCGAATAACTCGCCACAAATTGAAATTCCATTCATATCATCATAATGTTTGGAAGTCATCTACTGAGGGGTATTCGCGGGCGTTTTTGAAGTTATACTTCTCTTGGCGCGTTTGGGAAAAATGAAATAAGTCGATCACTTTCACACACAACAATTGCACACAATTTCCTCAGTAACAGAGTGGCTCTGAACTGGAACCGATTGCCTGACGAAGTAGTATCCGCTAGTTCTGTCCATGGTTTTAAAAACCAACTCGACAACTGGCTCCGGACTAGTTATTTAAAATGTCACCTACTATACTATTAATATTGTAATTAATTCCATGAATAATGTGTTCACTGTCATCATTGACATACTGACCACAATAATCTGTAGGTATGTTTGTTTAAACATAATATAATTTTCCTTATTAACCATGTGACGATGAATGTTGTGTTACATTGACCCTTTGAGACAGCATTGTTTACCGTTTGATTGAAGAGGGAGTGAGCAGGATACCTGACGAACGAAAGCAATGTTTTGAATAGCATAGAAGTGGTTTTACCTTGATAAATCGCATATAGGGTCGACGGTTCAAGGATTTGTTAATATAAGAACATAATTGAACGAGAATTATCTATATGTATTCATATAATAGAAATATAAATGTAACTGTTAAATTTTTGTGAAAACAATTGCTGCAGATGTCTTGGAATAAGTTATAAAATACATTTCAATAATTTTTTGTTTGAACACGCAGTACTATGTTTTCAGAGGTGGTAGAGCCACGCTGATGCTATTACTCGTTTCAGCATGAATGGGTCGGCTCGCCCGGCGTAGTACCACACTATCGCAGAAAACCGACGTGAAGCGACGTCAGTGAGAGCGCCGGATAACCCACCTCCCCTCCCCTTCCCCAAACACAGGGTGGCAACGCACTTGAGACTCTTCTGGTGTTGCAAATGTCTATGGATGGTGGTGATCACTTAACATCAGGTGACCCACGAGTTCGTTTGCCTCCTCGTGGAGCCCTTGAGTACGCTGCTCGCACGATACAGTGACACAAAATCTTACATTACTTCGACAACATTACACATATCATTTCCACACACGTGCACGCATACACGCTTACACATGCAAGTGGAAGGGGTTTTTTTTCCTTATCAAACTGAAATAGTTTAGAATATTATCCGATACCAAATATATATAAGGGTTGTTGAGGTATGTATGCTTGGTACACATATATGTTTCAACAACTCATATATGTATGAACAGTTAGCTCAGCTTAGGTTAGCTCAGATAGGTCGCAAATTGCATGTATCAGGCAACAGCCAAAGCCGAGATGTGCCGCGCACCCTTGAGCTAGTTGTCAAAATAAAATCGGCTGAGTGCTTTAAGCGCTCGCCTTAGTAGTCCGGTGAAGCTGTTAAGCTCGCTTGGTCAATAGCGTAGTCAGTTCGAAGAAAAAAAAAAGCGTGTTCACACAAACAAACAGACAGACATTTCTAAAAATTATTGATATGTATTTTAATATTTATTCCAAGACACCTGTAACATTTTTTTTTCAGAAAGTCTAAAAAGTACAGACACATTAGATTTACATTCTTATTATTTGTATAGACTAGTTAACCGCCCGTGACTTCGTATACGATAATATTTTATATTAACAAATCTATAGTTCTACAGAAAATAGTTATGTTTATTGTATTTTTATTGCGGGTTTATGCGAAAAGTATTCAGTAATAATGGTTCTATATCATAATTCCTCATTGAATGTTCAATATACTGTAATAATTCGAACTGTCTGAATAATTTGAATTATTCGAATACTTTAAACTATTATTCATTTAATATCAATTTAATAATTATAGGCATTTTATTTTCATATTTCTTTAGACATATGACTTATTAGTTACGGGGCCGGTTTATATAACACGTTCTTACTTATGGGCAATGGGAAGGGGTGTTGTTTACTGTGACTTGATCTGAGTGAGCATAAGGACAGGCTGGCAACGCACTTGCAACTCCCCTGGTGTTGTTAGTGTCCATGGACGGTGGTGGTCACTTAACATAAAGTGATCCACCTCTTCGTTGGACTGCTATGACATAAAAAAAGGAAAAATACGTGACCTTCGCAGCTCATCAAACTATTTTGCAAATCATTCTCTCGAATTTTTTAAATATTTTTACATAATAATATCACACATTCACCATCACGGATTATTCTAGCGACACACGGTATTTTTGTTATGTTACTCCGATATCTGCGAAACGAAGCTTCGATTACTTGTTACGCTAAAATTAACGTCAAAAATCATTCCGATAAAGACGCAGATTATACGTTGCCACACCTGTGTCTTTCTAATGAGTCGACATTAGTGTCCGCTAAACTCCTTTGATGTGTGTAAAAACCGCCTGTCCAGTTATCGTGCTGCGTCTATCGTCACGCAGGGCGATAGTTCGTAACGCATGACGATAATATCTTCCCACATCTGCATTTAGTGTGACCGTAGACAAAATTTCGTGCAGGTATGGGAGTAGCTTAACTCGAAACTTTTATCAAGGAATATTGTACTTAGGTAAAATAAACTCGGTTTTGTTATAAATATTATAACGTATGTTTTATTTTTACTTTTTAAACATTCATTACAATACAAACTGCTAATTTTGGATTAACAGATAATGTAACGTTCAGCTGTGAATGCAGAAACTGGTTACAATGTTCTTACGGCAAATAATGAAACCGCGAATAAGGAATGTTTATTATATTATCAGTACAAATAATGTATATTATTTACATGTATTATTCTTAGTATTAATATTATAAAAATACCTATAAAATAGTGAGCAATCTCATTGTTATTTACAACAATTCTTGTAAATAAGATAAAGAGAAAACAGTTCATGGCTATTAGATTCATGTCAACTGTATTCGTATCTAAGTTAAGATAAGTTTGTTATGACAAACAATACATTTATTGAGAATAAATTACTAAGGACGTTCTTAAAAGTAGTTAACAGACAAACATAAGTATGATTATTTTAAAATGCGTCTAGAAATACCAGAATGCAGACGATGTTGTTTGTGTGTCCCTTTGAGATATGGTATAATAATTTACGGTTATTTAAATTTGGTGAGTGATTTATTTATTATTTTTTTACGAGTGTATTAAGGGACCTAAACTGATCGTACGTATGATACGTGGAACGTCTATTATTACTTTAAAGGTACTTTGGAGAGTTTGGAGGCATATTTTTTTTTCGAACTGACTACGCTATTGAGCTAGCAAGGTCTTAACAGCTTCACCGGAATACTAAGGCGAGCGCTTAAGACACTCAGCCGATTTTATTTGACAACTAGCTCAAGGGTGCACGGCACACCACGGCTTGGGCTGTTGCCTGATACATGCAATTCGCGACCTATCTTTTTTTTTTTTTTA